>JASAND010028326.1:0-40748 GCA_030248195.1 Trissonchulus latispiculum | reverse complement strand
ATTACATATGTAAGGTATGCTCGGTTCATTAACTCGGGACCCCCCCCCCCCGAAAAATACGGGGGGGTCCCACATTTCACAAAAAAAAACCGTTAATATAAGCGTGTGTCTGCTCGCTGATTGGCCCGTTAGCCTTAAGGCTTATTGTAGGCAATTTATTAGTTATTTTAATTAATTAATTATAACTTTAATCAGGTTAATGCAATTAAAAAACTAATTCGACAACTTTGTAGCATTTTTTCTGCTCTTTCCAATGATATAAAAACTGTTGCATAATACAAAAATTCGAAGGAATGTAACGTGCAACAATTTTTACATCATTGAAAAGAGCAGAAAAATGCTACAAAGTTGTCGAATTAGTTTTTTAATTGCATTAACCTGATTAAAGTTATAATTAATTAATTAAAATAACTAATAAATTGCCTACAATAAGCCTTAAGGCTAACGGGCCAATCAGCGAGCAGACACACGCTTATATGAAAGCGTGTAGTTAGTGCAAAGTGGGACCCCCCCCCGGAAGTTTCGGGGGGGGGGTCCCGAGTTAATGAACCGAGCATACCTTACATAATTTGTACATGCTAGCGTAAGAGTTTCTTACTCTTATCTATTATGTACTCTTGGTTCTATGCAGCAACACTGACAGGTTTCGCGCAGTCTTTGAGTGTCCGCAACCTAAATGGTTGCATATTTTGAGCACCAGTGTAGCTTGGGAGTTGTGCATAGGTAAAATGAGAAGTACAGTGTGCGCTATACTAGACCTATAACAGAAAAAGCTTCGCTGCACAGAAATTGGGAAAACTACACTAAACATTGAAGCCAGTGACTATACGATGCTTTGCTACGTCACTATCCTGAAGAATCCTTTAAGAGTTTAAGTGGATTCTGATTAACTTTCATTTAGATGAATGTCACATTGTTACCCACACAGCGGTAAGAACTGACTTTGTGAGCTTTTTTGGGAAACAAAGTGGCGATTTTCCTCAGGATGATACTGTAAGTGATGATCTTCAAAGCTTGCTTGGAATCGCGCATTCACTAAATCCACCTACGGTTGTCGACTTAAATCTATGGCCTGGTGATTTGCTGAGAGCAGCCAAAAAGTTAACGAACCAGTATGCATGCATTTTAATTGCGGACTACAGTAGAAATCTTCCCACATATGAAAGGTATCTGTTGCATTTTGAATGTTAATGGAAAAATTACTGAAAGTTGACATTAGTTTATCAATTCTATATTTCGAAACTTAACTGATTCTAAGGGAATTGATGTATCCACAAATGACTAAAAGTCAACTACTATTACGGAAGACTGAAAAGTATGAATTCTAATTAATAAAACAAAACAAAAAGTATAATCCAGTTCTTTGGTATTTTAGACTCGTAAATGTTGAACCGCTGGAAACGGATGTTATACAGGATTTCCCAAAATTAATGTACACTTATTTGTTTCGTAAAAGTTTGGAAACGGGATCTGCTGCTCAATTAAACTTTGCCCTAAAGCTGGCTTCGCTATCAACACTCTATGATGTAGCCAGTCAACATTTGGTTGCTCAAAAAGTGAACGGTTACGTGTCAGGTAGAAACGGATGGGTATGGATGGGTTTTGGTCGGTACAAAAAATATTAAGCTGTCAAAGTATGCCCACAAGCTTAAGATTGGAAAAATCGCACTATTTGCGGTTTGTCTCTTTTTTGAAGTTACATATGACCAAGAGTACATAATACATAAGAGTATGACAAGCGTGCATGTATTATAAGTGTGACACATCCTCTGTACGCTAACAAGTAACAGCTGACTCTTCCCCCGCAAATTAGGCCCTAGTGAAACGAACAAATGTTTTAAAGCTCAAAACAAACAAAAACTCGTGCATGTAGTGCTTGAGATTATGCTTTCAAGCTTTAACACATAAGCATAGGTTCAGCGCATGAGCTTATTTCCATTTCGGCTGGGTACCAATTCTCAGGGGAGTGGGTAACTGGGGTACAATTTTCGGGGGGGGATAGCCGTTGGTGTGCAGAGGATGTGTCACTTTTAATAATACATAGAGTGTGACAGCTTATGACTGCTGTCATACTCTTATGTGTTATGTATTGTTGATGTAATTGTAAGCTTAGAATCACTGGACCAACTTAACTTTGTCCCTCCCCCCAGAACCCCAATTAAACTTTATCTCCCCCAGAATTAAAACCTGCCTGAAAGCACTAATTCAGTGTCACATTGTGTCTTATTGCATTATTTATTGTATGGCTTCATATTGGAGGCTGACTAAAAAAATTTTAAATTTAAAAAAAAATTTTAACATTTTAAATTTTAGTTTGGTAACGGGGGACCAAGGGGAAACGAATAATTTGTTGAAAAAACATTTGCTGAAAACTTGAATACAGTTTCGGGTTTTCGGTGGCGCTGAGCACGAATCTGACATCCGTTTTTCAATTCAGCTTTTCGTTAGCTCAGTATAGGCTAAACTTGTAAGCTTAACATGTAAGCTTATATATACTGAGCTAACGAAACGAAATAACTTTATTCAAATTGTGTTCATCTTCTGATGGAACAACTTCTAATGACTACTAAAAGGACGCCAAGTACACATTGTTTCCCTTTTACACAAATTTTGATTGCTAACCCCAATTTAACTTTATCCCCCCCAAACTAGTTGGGGGGGGGGATAAAGTTAAAGAGATCCGAATCACTTTCCCCTACTTTGAAATCTTTAATTATTTTGGAGATGTTGATGTTTCATATGCCGAATAAGCGGTGTTGAACAGTATTTACCACTGTTCAGTATAGTTACAATTTGAAATTAACAAGGCCTCAATTTGGGGAGGGGATTTAAACATGTATATAATTGTTAACACATGCATGTACAAAATACATTAAGGGGGTCCACTTTGGGGCCATGTTTCCGTCCATTTCCAATTTCACTCTTTTTTACATATTTTATTGTCTTAGTAAGTGGGGATATCCTAACGAGTTTATAAAATTTAAGTCGGATCTCTTACGGTTGTTTAGAAAATTCACTTCAATGTAGAGGTTTACATATGTTGAGCATAGGAAGCTGAAAACGTATCGATTATAATTCTTCGCCAAAATATCTCGAAACGGGTATAGGTTACCGTGTAACATTTGGTATCGTTTTAAACTTGAGACAGATACAGTGTCACTGAATTTTTTGAGTTAAGCCTTCAAAGAATTTTAACTAATGTTTTGCTAAACGACGAAGCTAAAAATGCTGCAGCAAACCGTGGGTGGGGACATCCAGGTAAAGAGGTTTCATTCACTAGTTTCCCATCCCCTGATGTTTCTGTTCGTGATTTTCGTCTCTCCGTCTATTGACTGCGGTCTGTGGTGAGCACTCTCTTTGTGCTTAGAAAGTGTTGGGCCCTGACTAAAAACTAATTATGCCTTAATCAACGCTTTTTGGATCTATAGTCCCAGAGCAAGCAGCTCAACAATAAAGCCTTTTAGCCAAAATCGATAGGAGTTTCGGGAAAACTGGAACGCGGTGTCAGAGCACCACCGGGTCACCGGGCCAAAGACAAGTAACCCGGTTCCATCACTGTTGCATATAGGTTTGCAACGTTAATTCTGCTAATTATAATCTGAAAATTTAACATCTATACCTAATCTTTTTAATCTTTTTGATTCATAATCGCAACCACTCTTCCGTCAATGCTCGGACACTGTGAGAATGGGTTTGTTATTACGAGGCATGAGTTAATTTGCTAGCTTAGCAAGGAAAAGGATTCGCTTGCTTTGAGCCATGTTTCGACGGAAACTAAATATTTTTTGGGTATATGTTCTCTTACTTTAGGTTTAGATACTGTATATATTTTCAGGCATTTTTTCAGTTGTCTATCTTCAATTTCTTAATCTTTTTAACAGAAGCTGCCGAACGCCAAACTCCGTTGCCGCTGGCAGTTGGTCACGTAATAGATTCTCTGTATTTACTAATGGGAGGACTGCTTGCAGCATCAACCATTTTCTTAGCCGAACGATTTATTATAAAAAGATATTTGACTTCACTATATGGTAGCAACAACTTTATCCACACTGCTTCTCCGCTGTCTAATCTGGCTGGGATCAAATGAACTTTTCTTGGATTCTCGATTTCCCCATGATCGAACTCTTTTGGAGACTTCATTGGAAGCACCAAGCTCTAACGTATAAGATTTTGCAAAACCATTTCGTTTTAAACTGCTTCATATTTGATTACTTGCTTTTTGATTTGTAAACTTTCATCTATTGGATTCCAGTATTAGAATTTGAAATGCCCTGTCAGAATACAAGAATTTTAACCCGGTTATCTAATCTTTACTTGGTCGGTAAACTGGTACCTGTACCACTACGGTGGTGAAGAAGTGGCAGTCTGAGCTGTTGCGTAATGCCTGGTAAAAAATTACCCATCCTCCCTTCCATAGATGTAGTCAACATTCGATTTGTCGCTACAAGCTTTGATTCTCAGAACCGTGACTAATTTTAAACGTTTGGTTCTGGTCCTGGATTTTGACCCTTTGTCCCTTTCCTGGACCTATAGAAAGTGGTCCTGATTTGGATCCTGTTTTTAGACCACACTCTTGTTTCGTTGTACAAGGAGAACTTTACAATACAGAATTACTTGCATTCAGAGCTTTTCTGGAACCCCGTGGGTGGCACTCGTGCGATAAGCGCACTCGTGCCACAAGTTGGAGTGGAGCTTTCCACACCGCGTGCGTGTACAACATCTCAATACATGCAGAGCCCTGCTACAGAGTATAGGTACATTTAAGAGAACATGTTCTATCAAGTGAACATGTTTCCTTATGTGAAATCAGTAAATTTTTCATTTTTGCCCGTAGTTCACTTAATTTTGGGCCCATTTTTGGTAAATTTTTAGACCATCTCCGATTTCGCTCATTTTCACATATAATAATCTTTGAGTGGGATATTTTAACGAGTTTTAAAATTAAACTCGTATCCCTTACCGTTGTTGAGTAATTTCACCTCAAAATTGAGGTCCGCACGTGTTAAACATAAGGAACAGAAAAAGTGGTGATTTTATTCTTGCGCCAAAAAATTCTCTCGACGAACAGTTGTAATCCTGCATAATTTTGTATTTATAATGTAGCTATAATTATAAACTGTGGTACGCTGGAAGTAGAATTTTGATTTAGGCCCCTAAATTTTTTAAAAATTTTTTATTTATCGAAAACATTGGAAAATTGTCAAAATGCAACGTTTTTTGCAGCTGAAAAGTGGGGTCTTCGGAAAGAATTGCAAATTGCTCTAATTCAGAGGCCTAAATAAAAATTCTGACTCTAGGGTTCCGTAGTACTTGAACTGGCGGTTCCATTGATACCGGCTCTATTGTATGTTTTTTCAGTTTCGAGATCTTTTTGGCGCAAAAATGGGCATTTTTAGCAGTTTTCAAAATTTCGGTTTTTTTCGAAAATTTGGCTAAATTCCGACAACAGTAAGGTCCTAATCTGCCTATTTTGTATTCCAACTTGTGTATTCATGTCTCTGGATCTATTTGCAGCATGAATTATGCTGATAGCCAAGGCCAGTACTTCTCAGTGTGCCAAACGGGACCCACGAACCCCGAATTTCTCAAAACAGCTATTTTTAAAATTTTTTAAAATATGACATATTATACATCAATCAAATGCTCTCATTGCGGAGATGAATTTTTTTCATAGAACTATGGATCGGAAATGCTTCTATTTTAAGTTAACTGATGTTAAACGTTTCATCACATCAGAAGGAACAAGGGCCTTGTTTCTCCGAGAAATTTTTTAAAGAAGCTTCTGATCAAGCCCATCCGGCTGGAAACTTTACGAAAATGTTTTTCTTAATAGTTTTTAAATGTGTGGGACAAAATAAGCTAAAAACGTAGAGTTAATTTGCGAAAATTTTCCTCAGTTGGCTGCAGCACCCTTGTGCTCGGTCATATTCAAATTGTACACAGTTGATGGCTTGTAACTTACGGAGAACTGAACGAAACAACTCAAAATTTAAACTTGATATGCACGACATATGTGGCTAACTTATGTGTGAAAATGAGCGAAATCCGCAGCCTAAAAATTTTTCATGATGGACCCCCCTTAAGAGAACATGTTCCCATAAGCACGAGAAGAAGCATAAGAACTGTGCAAATTTGGAAAATTCTAGCCGCCTAATTGGGTAATGAAAATTTAATTCTGCGTTTATCATTAAGCGTATACAATTAGTCAAGGGTGTACAGATCTTCAAGAAGAAGGAGGTCAGTATCAAGTAGGATTGAGAAGAAAGTAAAGAATTCGTTTAGCTGGAGATCGAAACACGACCCGTGGCCCTTCTGAACTGCTAGCAAATCTGTTACCGCTGCACCACAGCCCAACTTCCATATGAAGCTATCTTTTCCAATGCCTGCTTCCTTTACAGGTAAAGTTATTCCGCACCGGTTGAATTAAAATAGGAGTATTGGATTCCAGAATGACGCCGCATATACTAGGTTTGTGCTATCTGGAATTGGCTCTAGCAAATTCTGACAATGAATGAAACAAAGGTAGACTTTTTCAAACCTATCTTTTGCGGGGATGCTATTCCTAGTACGGCTTTTGCAGGGAAGATTGTACTTAGACAATATAACTATCGCGAGAATGCGCTCTTTTTCTAACACTGACCTTTTGGCCTTTACACCCTGTATTGCTGACTGGAATCGCTTCGCAGCTCACTGGTTTCAGAATGTTGTCAATTCAATCCTTCATTTTTTGTTTTCTTGAAACCAACTATTTATGGATGAATCCCACTCAGTAAAGTGTTGCAGTGCGGAGGCACAAAATGGTTTCTCACTCAAATCCAAAACTTAATACGGGCAGCATCGCGCTGATAAAATTAATATTGCACAGGCTCCAGGTCCAGACATAGTTTTGCTGATAAACAATCACAATCCACCTCTCTATTAATAAATTTGAGTTAGAAACCTTATGTATCAAGTGCAGCTTTCGATTTCGCCCATACATAGGAAGCATCGTGTTTGATACTATGTGTGGAAATTATTGCTTTCATTTTATTACATATACTCTATCCAAAGTAACCAGTACCATAGCATCTGTCAAATTTAGGTATAAACTTAAAAAACTTAAATAAGGCAAATGTTTTGAACAAAATGTTTGCTTACGTTCCAGAAAAATGTGAACCAACTTTTGAAACTAGCTGTTTCCTGTTTTGATTTGCAAATTAGTGTTGTTACCTCTATATATGTTACGTGCAATATTGAAAAGCGTGCAATTTTGAAATTGCACGATGTTTCCGTGCAATTTTGAAATTGCATGGTCTTATCGTGCAATTTTAAAATTGCACGGAAATTACCGTGAAATTTTGAAATTGCATGAAGTTTCCGTGCAATTTGTAATGGAAAAGGCAAAATAAAAACCCAAAAATGACCAAGAAAAGCTCAGCTTGTAGTAGATTGTGATTCTTGATGGAATTGATCTAAGTTTCTAATGCACTGGTTATGAGTGGCGTGCTTGTGAAATCTTAATGTGAACTGTGGAACGTCCAAGCATTGTATAAAGTAACTGCTATATAATTACCAGAGTTGCCAGTCAGTGTGAAACCCCCAGAAACTCATTATTAGGGACATAGGTTTTAATGTAAATAGACAGAATAAGACTAAAAATAGCATTACGCTCACGCAAACGACGCGGAAGTGGAATAGAACCTCAGTGGAACATAGTCTAAGGAAGCTTAGGTAGGTCATTAGTCAGTAATGGAGGGGTCGTTACCCTTCCCGGGTCAGCAATAGGCCCTAATACGGTTTTCCGTATAATGGAGGAGTCGTTACTCTTCCCAGGCCACGAATAAGGCCTCACATTGTCACGAAATCGCTTATAAACTGGTTAAAATAGCTGAAAATCATCAAGGAAAATAAGTTCGACGAAAGAAGTTGTTTAATAACCAGCAATTTCACAAGAAACTTCGAGTTTAAAACGTTTTACGCAGTTACTGGGTGCGAATATTGGAAGATGGGTCAAAATAAGGCCATAATTCGCCCATTAGGGGCACGGAATAGTGTTAATTAGTGTTCATAGGTACTAATTAGGTATAATCTGCATTATTTAGGTAATAATTAGTTAAATTGTGCAATTTTTGGTCAAAACATAAGTTGGGCTTATCTGAAAGACAATTCTCTGCGGATTCTAAAACTCCAAACCCGGTCACCTAACTCCCAATGTTGCGAAAGTTATAAGTGAAAGAAGTTTTGATTAAGTTACATTTTAATTTTGCAATACTGGCCTTAAGTGACTTTATAACAATGCGTAACTATGTGTGAGGTTACGCCCATTCATGTTTCCATTGATTCCTTTGAGCCTCCGCTGGCTCTCTCCAGCAGAGATTTGCCTCGCAGAGAGGAACTTAACACATACATTAGGTGTGAAATTACGTTCTTAGGGGGCTTAACTCCCTCCCTAATAATTTAAAAGAAAAGAAAATAGTTAGTCTTAGGTAGTTAGATACGTAGATTAATAATATTTAGTTTTCGTTTCCTGAAAAATTACGTAGCTATTAGTATGCATATTTTTACGCAACAATTGCCCTTCCGTTTCTTTTCCAGCGAGACTTAGAGTCTTGGCGAGGAAGGACAATTGTTGCTGGGATAGACGAGCGGCTTCCCTTGCCTACGGCCGAAAGATCAAGCCCAAAAAGAAAGAAAGGGGCTAGGAGACAAGGGAATGCCTAAAAATAATAAACATGAATTTTACTAAATAACGTGGCCAAGTTGGCAATTAATATTTATTCTTCCATATTCGGCCCCGAGTGGCCTTTATTTCGTACAATTTTGTTTTTCAATTCTTTTAATTCCATTTTTAAAGCCAGTAATTTCCCCTTTGGTTACCTTTACGTGGTAACCAAAAAGTCTGCAAAGTTTCCCAAAATTCAGCTTGGGAAATAAATCAAATTAGGGTCAGTTGGAGGGCCATAATTCCTTGTTCTCGTTAATCTCCCCTCCAACGGACCAGCCGCGTGGCCAGCCCGAGTTGGGCACACGCTTTAAGATAGGGAGCTTCCAGAAATTTCTGGAAGCTCCAATAAAAATCAAAGAAGTCCGCCAGGAAGGCAAACACCAGTGAGCTGTCAGACTCCTGTCAGCTCACTGAAAAATTTCAAAATTCACTCAGTGTTCGTCTGAGACTCGGCCGAGAGCGGTCGCTTACCTCCCCCCTATAACTAGCACGTCTTCCCGTTGTGCCAGCGTTTTGGCCGGGAATAAAAGACGTGCTTTCCCCAGTTAGGACTCGAGTTAGGGGCCCCTTCTGACCCACACTGGTCAGAAGGGATGATCTGAGCTTACACGACGAACACCGCACGTTGAGGGCCAAATGAGCGTACTATGCTCGGTCAGGAACTACACGTAGGAACGCATTTTAGGGATTTTTAAAGGCCCTTTTGGCCTAAAAAACTTCACTTTTTTGTGGCCTTCGGGCCTTAATTTAAATCAGTGATATACAACCAAGCCACGGCCTGCATGGCCTTAATTTTTGTAGGGGCTTACGCCCAAATATTTTATGTGTATTGATGTTTTTTGGGGTTGCAATAATGAATTGGGATATTGAGTGGGGCCCACCCCTAAGTTGAGATAGGAGGTCCCTTGGTCATGACCTCATGTTCGGAACTGAGTTAATTTAGGGATTGTTTCTCCCCACAGCCGGCAATTAGGAATTGCCGGCCACATTCGCAAAAGTAGGCGCTACCGAAGCCAACCCTATTGTCTGTAACTGTGTATTGTTATTGTGAACTGTAATCTTGTGTAGGTTGGCCACAAAAATGTTAGGAACTAAAACTCCGAATCGTTTTTAACCATCAATTATCAGTTGTTTCAAGGGGAATGGCCAACTCCCCCCGTGTTAATTTAATTTAATTGGAAGCTGTCCTTAGCGGAAGTGTTTGTGTGATTTGTTTTTAGTAATAATTGCCTAAGCAATTATTACTCGTTCCGCTCTCAGTTCAATTATCAAAGTTTCTAAAATTCAACAAAATTTTCTTTTATCAAGGTTATCAAAGTTCTAAAGTTCACGGTAAAATACTGGGGGATGCAACTCAAATTTACATCAGAATTAGGACAACAAATATGCATACTATAGGTAGATAGGCCTTGTTAAGGAGTAGCTAGGACGAATTATGTCTGTGTATTTACATGTGTCAATATTGTTGTAATCTGTGGTGTGAATGAGACCCCCCCAAATTTACGTAAGTGGCTTCTTGAGTAAACCCCTCATGGAGCGTGAGGTTTCAAGTTTAGCCTCTATTGTGCAGTGTGAATTGTGAATACAAAAGTGTGTGATTGTGAGTGTGAATGAGGGCTTACCATGTAAACCCCCTTGTTGATAAGGGTATTGGGATTGCCAGAGTGAATGAGTAAATTAGTCAGATAGTAGGCAGGAAAGAAGGGCCAAATTGAGTAGCAATGTGGACCCACCACTTAGATAAATTAAGGTCAATAGTGATTGCCGGTTGGATGTGTAATTGCGGTGAAAATGCTAATTTCGGAATGAAAGTCGTAGAAAATTTACATAGAAATGTGGGTATATTCGGCGGCTCAGAGCAGGTTTTGCAGCCTAGGGTCACGGGGACCCCCAATTAGGTCTGCCAAATCTGTTGGATTTCCGGTTATCCGTGTAGGTTGCCCTGCGATTAGGGGACGGATGAGCCGCACTCACGGAATCCAGAAACAGCCGAATCAGGACCATAACAGAATAGTTTAAATTGTTACGAAATTAATCACAGTTTAGCAAAACGCGTTAGACATCCGATTAGCGGACTAGTAGTTTGTTTAGTTCTAGGTAGGAAAATGTCTGTAGTTTTGTTGTACTAATTAGCTGATGTTCTTACTAATTGGGAAATGGTTAGCTCTAAGATAGGGGTATTAATGGTTTTGGCTTAACATTAGCATGGGTTCACGGTCGTTACCGTAATCATTTAACTTCCCATGTAAGAGGCCAAAAGATGAGTCAAACTAAAACAAAAGAAGTAGACCCGTGCTGAGATTCGAACTCAGGTCCTCTGGATTAATAGATCCAGTGCTCATCCATTTGAGCTACACGGGTTATAATTAGAAAAAGTTTAGGCCAGCCTATATAAGGAAGCAATCTAGCAACTCAGCGCGTGTGCATTTTAATTAATACATTAGATGTGCTAATTATGCATATGTAGGAACAAACTTTAATTATGTTTTTCTCACTATTTACTTAACATTTTTTGGTGCTGTAAGCACAAAAAATGTTCAGTTTTTCAAGCTCTACAAGAATATACAACTTTTACTTAAAATCGTTTTCATCAAAATTTTGTTAATTTATATGCCAGTCTTGCACGAATGCAATTATGTGCTCGTGTGAAAGGGTGGTAGTTTGCGCGACTGCCGCTCGGCTGGCTGCTGGGGTTGCCAGCACCGGATCGAACAGCGGTTCGGCACGTCCCCTGTTAGGGCACTAGGATAAGGGGTAGGTAGATTTAGAAGTAGACGTAGTTCGGTAGGTCGGTAGGTTGGTAAGTAGGGACTGCGTAGAATGGCTGCTAAGATAGTGAGTGAGTGAGTTTTTGCCTTTTTGCTTAAACTGACTGAAACTAATTACATGCAAAAACTCACTCCCAGTCAGCCAGTAGGTTTCATTTTAAGTTTGTTATTTCAGTTTTAAGTTCATTATTTCAGTCCCAAACCTGCCAATAAATAATTAATGGGGATTGTACATTAAAACACCAGGTAATTGTAAGTCAACATTAATATTACGTAGGCTTTAGTCAGTTAGCATAAGTAGGTAAGTAGGCATTAGTTAAGGCAATTATTGTTGTAAGTATTTAGCAAGTGACCATCTTCCAATATCCGAAGTGCACTATAAAATGTCCAGTTTCGTACACGTATTTGATGCAAACTTTGGGTCACGGGAAATGAACCCATTTCCCGTGACAAACCGACAAAAATCGGGCCGGACACAGGCCGAAAATATTAATATTAGTCAGTATTATGGTTTGCTCTAAAGATCGTGCAAAATTTGGTCAGAATCAACGCAATTTACATCAAAATAGCCTCAGAAGGCCGGTCTGTGCACAGAAAGGACAAAAGCAAATGACGTCGGCAAATAGGTCGCAAACAGCACGGTTTTCGTACATTTCTCAAGAATGTTTCATCTAGCTACAAGTTCAGTCAGGCCCAGCCGGGCCCAAGGTGGAAACCTTACGAATCATTTCATCCAAACCAAAAATTACGGCAAGTTTAACCAAGTTCGGAAAGTACATGCTAACAGAGGCCGGGAAGGCCTAATTGGTGACAAAAAGTCACCAGAAACGGGTGATATTGTCAAAAAGGCAATAACCAACGGTTTTTAGTCAATTCTTCAAGTACAAGTTCAAATGGGGCCCAAAATGCACATTTTGGGCCTGGAAAGCAAAGGAACGAGTAATGGTTGCTGGGTTCGATTCCCGCACCATAATCTTGTACTAATGGGTTTTAAACCATTTGATTCAGGTGCGCGGACAGTCGCTGATCAGGATTCGAAGTCGTGAATAATCCAGTTGTGGAGCAGTCAGTGGAAGCGTTCAGTCCTGTAGTGGAATCAGTAGTCAGTCGCCGTTGTTACTTATCTGAGATTGTTGGATCCGGAAGTGATCCTGAGAAGTGAACCCTGTCAGTAGCCGATTCGTGGAACCTATCACTGTAGGTACATTGTGGATTTAGACCGCAGCTAGGGTCAAGAACAGAGACGACTTCGCAGGCACCTGATTTCAAGTTGGGAAACCAAAACCGTTCAGAAAGTATTGTAAACTTGTTACCTTTCGAACTCTCCCTTGTCTAAAAGATGGCCAGTTTCACCCTATTCATCGCCACCGTTTCCGGAGCTACGCTCCCTTCGTCTCTGGCTTGAGCTTAGCATTCAGCCAGAGCCAGCTAGCCTGAAGACAGAAGAAGCCATCAGTGCTATAGAACTTTGTAGTTGTAGTTGTTTAATTTTCATTAATTAGGAATAAGTAAGGCAGAACCAGGCGACTCCCCATTTTCTCTATTTCCTCAAAAAGCCAGTTCCGTACAGTAACCCTGTCTAGGTGTTGGAGCGGACCTTCGGGAAAGCAGTGTCCAACGATTCGGGGACTCACCCATAGACCGACCCCAGGTTTATTTCAGTCAATAATTGTTTGATTGTAGTTTGCTGATTTGTAGTCTGATAGTCCGTTTGTAAGGACGGATAAAGAGTCGCACAGCACAAGCATATAGGCGCACGAGAAAGCACATAGGTACATAATTGGCAGAGAGTTGGAGACAGTGTAATAGTTAGTGTAATAGAGACAAAGTTTGAGAAAAAGGAAGAAGAAGAGGTACCACTGAACCTTGTCCCTAACTAAACCTATAACCTATAAGAGGGTAACTGGCAACTCTGGTACAGTAAATTGAATACTGTACTGATCTGTAATTGTACCTGTTTTTGCACAGTTTGTAAAGACCCCTGTTAGTAACGCATTTTGTATTGTAATTTGTAATCTTGCCAAAGAGTGTATCCATAATACCTGTAACCAGTTTAATAAATAATTGGTGTGTCAGACCTAGAGTCTCAGAGTTTAACAGAGAGGCGCGATTGTCTCAGAAAGTCAGGCGCGTTAGCCTAAAGATTGGATCAGGACTACTCAAAGGTAAGTTCTGGTCAGGAAGCAGAAGACTCATCATCAATCCAGCGATCAAATCAACGCAAGTGCTGACCCCTCTTGCCGATCGGCTGGAATCCAGTGCAACAAACGAACTCACGAAGAAGACCCCTACAAAGGTTGGCTGCAGGGAATCTCTGATTTTGGAACACCACCTTTTGGAGATCCGGTGCCTGAGTCTACTTCACTAAGTGGACGTGCTGACCTTCCGTGTAATCAAGTGCAGAGCGACTTCTGTCACTAGACCGGAGAGCAGACCGATTTTTGACTCCGGATCCTAGCAACTTCATTACAAATTTTAAAATTGCACGTGCGAAACCGTGCAATACAAAATTTCAAGCCTCTGGTTTTAAATTGTTTGTATAAATGTTAACTCTCAACACGAAAATTTGCACCATTTGTGCATTTAGCAAATTCATTCACGCTAACAAGTTTTGTTGGTTAATGTTGGTTAATTTTATGAAAAAATTTGATCAGAAAATAAACTACAAATTCTGGCAAATTAATTAAATTTTAATTGTAAAAGCTTCATTCAGGACGAATTATATACCGAAAGATTCTAATTATATATATGCTTGTAAACTTTAACTATGATTCAAATATTTCTTATTTTGGTAAGACGCAACTACCAGGAACAATGAACAAATTAACAATTTATGATGAAAAGCTAAAAAAACTGGAAGACACTACAAATAAATTCAATAAATCCACAAATGGTGCAAATTTTCTTTTTGAGAGCTATCATTTATACAATTAAATTAAAACCAGAGGCTTGAAATTTTGTATTTCAATATTGCACGGTTTCGCCCGTGCAATTTTAAAATTGCAAGGAAACTCCATGCAATTTCAAAATTGCACGGTAGTTTCCGTGCAATTTTAAAATTGCACGATAAGACCATGCAATTTCAAAATTGCACAGAACATCGTGCAATTTCAAAATTGCACGCTTTTCAATATTGCACGTAACATATATAAGCATATGATGAAACCTGTTAGTTAAGCCATTCGGATTCCGTTTGATCAAAATATTAGGTTCAATCCAAATTTCCTCCATGTTTAGATTCGGATCGAATTCGAAATTTAAAATTTTCCGTGAAATAACCATAATAATTTTGAAGTAGTTTTCCAAATTTTTAACCTAAGACAAAAACGAGAATCTCTTCCGCCGTGAATATTTAAACGATAAATTTCTAAACGACAGAAATTGCATTACAAAATTTGAAATCATAAATCCAAAAGCCAAATTTTGTTTTATTTATAATCATTAATTTAGTATTATGAAAATGATTACGATAATGATTCCTATTATTTTTATCATGATCATCATGTATACTGGTGGACATTCATAGCCAGAGGAAGCTAGGTGAGCACAATAGTGCAATGTCGAGTTAGCCTGTGCTCAGCTTATTGTTGTTTTTACTTCTTACTAAGGGAAGGGCATTGTTATCCTTTATTTTTCAAAGTCTGATGGTAGCTAAATAAGTTATTCAAGATGATTTGTTCTGATTCGAGCTGATTCGAGTTGACTGATTGAACAGACTGGTGAAATGATGGATCTTCCTAGCTTCACTCAAACTGGGTCAAAGGATGATCAAATTTTAGTTTTCTTGACTTATAAAAAGAAATTATGTTATGACAAATACCCTTTAGATTGTTCTTTATTCATTAAATGAAGCATAAAAAGTTTCTTTACAACCTTATAATACAATATTGTTTAATCTTCTTGCTTTTCCAAGAATCACAATTAAAGCACACAAAACAGAAACAATAAAATGTAGAATGCAAACAAATAAAAATGATAAGCAACATGAAGGACAACGCCCTTTGCTTCGTCACCACTGAATACTAGACTACTACAAAATCTTGTACTTACAGTGTAAAGTCAGTTCAAAATGGTTCCCATACTATAAATTCGAAATTCGAAATTTAAACTACGATTTCAATCGTTTCTTTCTGATCGTACATTATTTTAAAAAGTACACAACATTTTTATATGTCAGCTTTAGTGTTACATAGCATTCTGTAAGCTTAGACTCTTTTGGAAAATCTGATCACTTCCAAATTCTTTTGATGAGTTGCTGAGTTTATCCAGTTTGTAATAGAATAACAAGATACTAGCATTGAAGGCCCACCTACAGTTCAACCGGGTTACAATGACAGATATTTACTACATTAAACCGTATTATCTTCATCAAAATGAAGACTTTACAATAACTGACATGGCATAGCGTGACAGAGAGATAACAAGAACTCACATTGGTGAGAGTGAGTCATATAACAATGGTAGCTAGGATCACTTCGTTTCGTAAAGAGAAAGTTAATTTTAGCTGGAATGCATTGCAAAAATATCCGCTGAAAATCTAATGACTTGAAGCTGAATTTTTGCAGTTTAGATGCTATTTTACCATAGCTAGCATGATTCACTGTCACCATTATATGGTCTTGAAGACAATATAAGAAGCTCGCACCATTAATAACAAGCAGATCTGTAGAATGCAAATCTTCACAGCATTGCATGTATCTGTACCTAGATAAACCATTGAGTAGGATGGCTTTACCGTTTCGCTTCCGGCGTTGATTGAGTGCCGCCTGCAAACGCCCAACATCTTTCAAATTCCGGATTCATAAAACAATTTGATCTGAAGCAAACAAACATACAAACATATACAAACAAATAAACAAGCAAATATGGATTTTCAGTGGATTCAGCTAAAGCTAAATCTAATCTATTGAGTACAACCTTGAACGCACAAGTGACAGACCTTATGTATCTTTTTAATATAATTAAACCTACATCTTACATCCTACAACCTACATGCCTACTATTATATCTGTATTAAAATTCAGCAGATCCTTGTTCAAATGCCAATAGGCTTACAGTAGGCATTTTATTAGTAATTTTTAATTAATTATAACTTTAACTAGGTTAATGTAATTAAAAAACTAATTCGTCAACTTTGTAGCTTTTTCTGCTCTTTCCATTAATATAAAAATTGTTGCACAAAATAAAAATTCATAGGAATGCAGTCAGCAACTTTATCAGGCGACTTTCGGGGGAGGGGAGGTCCCGCGTTTATAAACCGAGCATGTCAAGCTTGTTTAGCGCATATTAGTGTAAGCATACGTTAACATAGGGTCGGATCCTGAGGGGCTTGTCCCCAAAAAATTTTGAGGGGGCTTGTACCTTGAACAAAAATTTTCAGGGGGAGGGGCTTATACCCCAAGAATAAATATATATGTAAGCTTTTTCGAAAATTAACGCTGATTTTATTACAATTTGCAAATTTTTATGAAAATCTGCAAAAAACCTTCAATTTTTGGAAAAATTTTCAAAATTTTGTCCGATTTTTCCGAAAAATTAAACATTTTAGCTAAAAAATTCCGGCGAAGCCCGAAATGTTTTGAAATTTTAGTGTAAACACCGACTTTTCCAGCTATTTTAGGTTATCCCTTCGCCATTTTTTGTTACCCCTTGTCCCCGACGGCGATAGGGCTTGTACTTTGTCCGGGTTGGGGGGGGGGCTTGGAGCCCCCCAGACCCCCCCGCGTTAACCTATGAGTGTAAGAGTTTCACACTCTTATTCTATTATGTACTCTTGCTGAGAGTAAAGTTTGAAGTCACTTACGCGCACTTAGAGTGGAAATCAGGATCTGAGCCAAAAGTATGATGGCACTCTCCACAGAGTTTGTCCAAAACAGCATGTAATGCAGGGTTACCCTTGACAGGGCAGTCTGCCAATCCACTACTGGGGCTAATATCTCTTTTCACTGGAGTAATGCTGAACTGTGCTGTTGGATTTGCCCTCAGGCGAAAATAAGCATAGTCCACTGCTGTTTCCTTGTCACGAATAACTCGGGCCAGGGAACCATTAATTAGACAGCAAATACACATAATGAGCACCAGAGCTTGGTGCAAGTAAATTCGCAGTTGTAACGTTTCCATCAGTGAGACTATAAGTCTGAAACATTAATAGAAATACATTAGAATTAAATATAGATAAATTAATCTATCAAAAGCACCAGTGCTTAATTATGAAATTGATAGCCAAATTACCAAATAGGGTAATCACATCTGGCTTTAAAAGGAAGGAGAAAGTCATGTACCACCGAAGGTTCGAAAATTCGGGCCTGCGGTGGGACTCGAACCGACTACGTTTTTGCTCACTCAAACGATCTGAATTATAATTATATGTAGTTAATGTTATAGCTAGCATACAACTAATTACAAAAAATGCAGGTTAAGCAAAGGCGTCTATCACAATCTCGTGTTAATGATGATGTTGATGTTGAAGTGTTGATCTATCATCACATCACACATCTGTTTGATGCTTGAGTTGAGCGAAGTCGGAGTGGTGACCCCTCCCATCTCCAAGCTTCTACATATCCATATGCCTTATACAATGCTCATGATTAGGCTAATGAAGAAATGCCAAATAATGAAAATGTTTAAAGGTAATGCAAGAATGGACAGAAAGGAAAAAGAATAGCAGGAGAAGTTCAAAATTCAATCACTTTAACAGATTGTATGAGCTAACTGAACAGTAGTGGCTTTAAATAATACTAAGCTTTTGAACTGCTGACGTTAGCTTGAGTGAGCTGACTTTTTATTTCTGTGACTAAATTTTTGGCAAACCTTTGAAATGACGCAATTGATCTTTGAGCAGAAATGTTACGAACGATTATCTGATCAAGTCAGCTTAATTCGTAATTTCTGGAAACTTAATCGAGGTACTAAGGGAGAAAAGCCCGCCTCCTCATTAGCAGAAACTGTAGGTGGAAATGACTTTTGCGCATTAAGACTCCACGACGACCTAAAAACATTTCACATGGGGAAACAAATAATTTGTTTTCATTTTGATCAAGAAAATGGGTCTTCTCTTCTAATGCTGTTAGGATGAACCAGATTTGTTCTAATGAAAACTAAAAAGTCAGGTTCAGCTAAAGCAAAGAAGCTGACGTGTATGTTTTTCAAGCCAGTATTGTGACGTAGTTAATTCTGTAAGCATTTTCTCCGAACACTCCCACACCAAATGGCACAATCCCATGAATGCTCAATTTAGATAAAAGTGACACACCAAGAAAATTTCTAAGATCAATTTACTCCAGTTCCTAGCGTAGTAACTTTTTCAAGTGAGTAATTCCATCGCCTCAATAAACCAGCCCCAACGTCACCAAAAATAGCTGTTAATGGTTTTTTAAATTGGGTGGACGGATAATTTCTCTAGAGTACTGATTCATAAGCAACTGGAAGCCGAAAATAATGTTCGCGTTAATGTGGAAAACAGACACAGGTTGTTTACAAAATAATTACTGCCAAAATTCCAAGTTCGGTAACAGTTGGAGATAATAAACAGCAGAAGTAGAAGTCGCAAAACATCCTGAAAAGTTTAGTCACTGACGGGCCCAGACGACATAAAAAATTACTATAAATTTGAAATGATACCCTAACGGCTGACACGCTAATCGTTTTCTGAATGAAAAATTTGCTAAAGACGGCTTGATTTCTGTTATCACGGAAGTTTTATCAGTTTGTAAACGGTGAAGAATTTTATGCTACCTTTATTGCGACAAAGAACACACTAAGACATCAAAGGGCGACCATTTACCGTAGGAATTTAGGTTGGTAAAGTATCTTCAACAAAAGTAAATTTCTCGGTCGTCTCAGGTGCTGTTTTTGCTTACGTAACATACCAATAGGGGAAACTTTCTTGATGTAAAAACAAGGAGTTCTATTTTAATCTCAGAAGCCTTCATCTTAAGCACGCTCTAAATACGAGCAAGCCTTTAAGATGTTCTGTATGTTTGTTGGTATCGGTTTGAAAAGATGATTCAGATTCACAGAAATGTGAGCGGTGAAAATGTTTTAGAGTCAGACAAATATCGACAAGAATCAAACTTATTAAAGTATTTTATCGGATTTGCCTTTAAGAATTAAGAATTTAGCCTCACATTTAGCCTCACACACGAAAGTGATTGAAATAATTCCACACAGGCTTCGTTTGTCGTAAGGCTTAAATACAGAAATCGCTTACTCCATCGGAATAGTCAGTATACCAGGCCAGTGAAAAAATTCAGTTCATTTTCGAAAAAGTCTTCGCCTACTTGCTTGTGTACAACCGTTCGTTAGCATTCAAATAATAATCAGTGATTAAATTTGTTTAAGTACCAGTGGGAAGCGAATAGGTAATGACTTCCATAACTACAACAAAACAACGCGTTTTCTAGTTTCCTAAACTGATGACAAGATGCAATCTATTTGGCCAGACTGGCGTAGGCAGCAAGCAAAGTAGTTAGTTTTATTGGCTAAAGTTTGTTCCGAAGTTTCAATTAGTATATACGAAAAATAACTAAACTAAAATATACATATACTGGAACATGCCAATTCACGCCAAGCCAAGCCAAGCCATGCAAGCCTTACTCACTTCATGTTTCGGCTCTGGGTTCGCTAAAATTCGCAAAAATAGAAATCGTAAGGATTGAAACACAATTTCTTTCGAATTCTTCTCAGCGAAATTGTGAGAAGGAGTGCAGCAGCAAGTTAAAGGTAAAGCTCGCTAAACAATGAAATAAGAAGTCCATTCTTCAATATAGCTGACTCATATCGTGTCAACAATTTAACACCACCCGTCTGTCTAAAATGTCGCTCAGGAATTTTGAAAACCTTGTGCCCACTTTAATAGTGACCCACTGAAAAATTTTTGGAATTTGCGAATTGCCAACACAATTCTACATATAACCTGTCAAACTGCATTTTTTAATTCACTCCCCCCTTAAGACTCAACGTTTCTGGATACAAAGTTTGCAATTCTGCCCAGCCCAGTGTCAGCATGACAACTCTATTGTGTTGTACTTAACTGAATGACGCATTTCTTAATTTGTTTGTTTTTCAAAAGGCGTAGGTAGGCAATCTTCCAGAAAGCTTTGAAACTCAGCTGCAATAGTCTTAGCTCGCTTCTCAGCTTTTGGAATCTTTACAAAGTACGCAAACTAAAAACACCCTGTGCAATATAAAAAGTAGTGGGTGGTGCAAAAACAATTCTACAAACTTTGCACCAAAAAACTTTTACACAGTTGACTGGCAAACGCCGGGTCAGCAACTTGAGCCGATACAGCTGATGCTAAGGCGTTAAGCAGTAAGCCAAACATAACAGAACAAATGACGTTTTTCACACGTTTAGTACAAAGCTAACTTATATGGTGCTCGCTTAGATATGGTGTGCGCACTCTCTTGCCATTTTCTGGCTAAGCCTTTTTGAACATAGACAAATTAGTGCAAGTGAAGTTGTAGGTGTGTGGTAGAAGCTTCAATTACTTTTCAAAGTCATTTATTTAAATGTCAATGTGAACGTTTAAAACAATGCAAAGAATTGTTGTCGTCAACGTCATAGATGTTTAGCTAAGAGGAAAAGAATGACGTTAAACTCAGGAAGTTGTCCTTCCAGTGAAATGGGAAGCGAGCAAGAGGGATTTTTATCAATGGACGTTCTAGTGAATGAACCCTACGCACTAATTTGTCACTCGCTGAAACCCAATAATATAAGCTTGGTAGAGAGGCTAAGTAGGTGTAGAGTAATTAGGAGCAATCTGGTTAAGTGCATCCTCAGATTTGAATACACTTGGACTGAAATCGAATCAGTTAAGAGATTTAATTAAATTGACATATTCAGTCACGGTTCGGTATGTATTGATGTCACTACTCACAATTTGTATAATAGATTTCAAGTATCATTATTGGTTCAGTGACTGTCTGTTCATCGATAGTTTCAGACAGAACAACAATTTCTTCCTTCAAGATATGAAAAATGCATAAAATTGGTTTTAGAAGGACGCAACTATACACTAAAAGTGTGTGAAAGCAGACAGGCAGCTAAGGAAGAAATCAGAAACTAGAATCATGAACAAGCTGGCAATTGATTTCTGCCGAATAACAATAATATTCAGATATACCAGTCACAATATCTTTAGATTCGTATTCGTAAATCTCACGAAGTTGAAAAATTTTCGTTATCTGTTATAAAATGGAAGGGCTCAGTGCTTCTGTTTTTGGTACCATGAAATGCACCGTTTTGAAATTTGCCATTTTATTGAACAAGCCCAAACGGTTTTTTGAGAACAATTGTCACATGGACCTTTTTCCAAAATTTGTCACGTAAAGGAAAGTCGCTCCTCCGGGTGGACTTAATTTTAATACTGTTCTTTAGCTTTCCCTCCCCTTCCTCGTCGGATATGAAAGTGGGAGCCCCGGACTCCAGAAATCTTCAGAGCCCTACTTCCTGTCCGCATAAATATGCCACGCCAGATACCACCTAGTTGCGTTAAAGGTGCACGGCTTCCATGAATATGCGATCGTCATGCCTTACAATGTAACAAGGATAAGATAATAAAACAAACAAATCCTATGGAAAGATGTGGTCGTGTTTTATGACGTCACGCATGCATATCCAAAAAAGCACTTCGGAAAGCATTTGAGTTAAAATAAGCTGCAGTTAGAATTTCGAGCGCAGCCCAGCCCATACTCCAACTCGCTACTCGTAAAACCTCAAAAGTGCTGTGCAAATCTCGTGGAATAAGGAAAGGATATGAAAGGTTGAAAGATGTGAAGGAAATTGTCTGGGGCGGGGATCAAAAATTTCACCATCCCCAGGACTCAAGCATCATAAATGACTTCATTTCCGCAGAGCGGAAAAGGAAATGGCAGGATCGAAAGACCTGTCCAGGACGGGGATCGAACCGCAGAGCTTCAGGTCTTCAGTAAAGCATTCTACTCCTGAGCTAATTTAACGAGACTTGTTTATTACGCTGATCTCAACCTTTCGATGTTCACGGGGAACGCTAATATTTAACAATAAGAACCGAAAGTTTCAAGCTAATTTTATAAGGTGCCTATGCTAAAATTGATGGCTACAGCCCTAAAAAATTTAAAATTATATTTTATGTGCACTTAAACTTAAACAAAACACCTTTCCCTAAACATTTAAAAATTAAAAAATTATTAAATTTGTTCCCAGAAATGGAAAGCTAGTTGCAACGACCCCTTCACACGTGTACGTACACAGCTATTGAGAACAATGTTGAGCATGAGGTGTAAATTTATCGTCGAAGATACTCAGTTCACCTTGTGCTGGGAAACGAAACAGCTATCTTGTGTTTTGGTGAGACAAAAAGTGGATCCATGTTATACCATATGACTCTGTTGTGAGAGTTGCGTTCGTGCTGAAGAATAAATGAATTTTTGACAAGTTACCAACTCATGTTGTACTTATTACACATGCCAAAGAATCACTGAATCGCGCTTACGCTAAGTTTTCTTAAATATTTGGCTTGTTTGTTGCAAGGCCCGAGTACCTTTCAATGCAAAAATTATTGCAATAATTTTTTACCGCTATTAGGCACGTATTTTATAATTTTGTGATAAACTGAACAAGAATGATTAATGGCGATTAGGGAAAGTACTACTTTAAACTAGCGAATTGAAAAGTATGATGTGATCTTTTTGCAGTAATACACATAATATATACAGTAGGGAAGTGTTGACTGACTGAAGGTGAGAAAGACGCTGCGAAAAAGGCGTTGCGAGAAATTTAACAAATGAAAAGTGCAACTTTAAAAAGTTCACAATTAATTTAACTAGGTAACTAATATAACTAGGTAACGAATAACACTTTTTAACGAAACAACGCTTGAGTAACCGCAGCTCTACTGTTCCAGAAAATGCGGATTTGGAAGCGCCTCTTGTTTCAGACCAATGAACCAAAGAAAACACTCCTTTGATGACGAAATTTTAAAATCACACAAACTAGTACAACTTTTTGATTATAAATGCATATGTATTTTAATTTGGCATGACTGACAGCTGAGAAATTCTAAAATTCACTTCGCAGAAAGGTAGTCTTCAAAGCTAAATTTCACAAATTCACATCGTCGACTATTTTTGAAATCAATATTAAGCCACAGACTTTGCTTGTCAGGGATATACATTTTCAACATAGAAGCTGTTGTCTGTGGAATTATATGTAGGTTTGATAATTTCAGTAGGAGATTGTAAGGTTTAGGATATTCAGGACGATAGTTCCGGCACAGATGAAACGGCGTTGTTTGAAATGAGATGAAAGATCATGACAAAAATCGGGGTAGAAGTTGATTTTAAAATTAGGGATACAAAATTGGCATGGAGAATAGAGCTGGAAATCGAGATGATGATTGATGTGGACATGTGAATCAGAGATGAAACCGGGTCACTATTTGCTGACCCGGTGACCCGGTCGACCCCTGACCCGGTGACCCGGTGACCCGGTATTTCTGAAAATTCAGGTTTAAGCTTGGAAAAATTAGAAATATTTATATTGGGGTGTGGCGACTGTTTTTACCTTTTTGGACATTTTTTGCGTCTACACTAAGAAGTTGGGCAAAATTTTTGCTTTCCTTAAAGTACGTTGGGAAAGTATGTACGTATTGTAAGTAAATCGGAAAAAGTCAAAACTGATTTGCACGATTTCGCATTCAATATGATTTTTTGAATCAAACTACATAATTTAACAAAATATTTTGCCAAAGCTATCACATCATCTAATTCCAATTATATGGCTTAATATTAGCATTTGTGTGTTTTATCATTATATGTTTTAGCAAAATATTTTATTTAGTTGTACGGTTGAGGTTTCACTCAGCGGAGATGAAATACATATTCTTTGCTTATGGCTACGATTCAGGCAATATATTGTATGAATAAAATAAATCACAACTCCATTAGTTCCTAAAGATAGTAAGCCATAACAATTGCAAAAAATGCAAAGCAAAACTCAGAATCTGTAAACCTTGTTTTCCTGACATTTTTCTTCTTACCGAGATTTGAAACGCACAGCCTGAACGACTTCTCCAAAAAATGATAGCCTCAGTGAAAAATCACTTACAGTAGATGGAGCATGGAAAATTTTAGATTTTAAACTAAAAATTTCAGACTGTAAGGGCCCATGTAATAATATTCATTTTCTAGTTAAGATTCAACGCAATCATTGTTGTTTCAAACCTATCTAAGCTTGATATGGCAGTACAAATATTATGAGGACACTACTACAGCGACAAGCATTTAAAAATCTACACGATTAAGCTAAGAATATTTCTGTTGCTAGTTTTTTTGAATAATTATTGAAGTTTTCAGTTGGAAAAAACTGGTAAAAACTCTGAAAGATATGATATAACAGCAAAAAATTCCCCAATCAGACATACCGGGTCAAGACCGGGTCAGAGTTCCTGACCCGGTGACCCGGTGACCCGGTCCATATAGTGACCCGAACTGACCCGGTGACCCGGTGACCCGGTGACCCGGTTTCATCTCTGATGTGAATGCTGACAACTGGATGGAAGTCGAAGGTACCCCTTGAAATATACCAGCACTTCTGCAATTTGGTCCGCCTACCTCCTGCGAGGCAGTGATGGGTGTAAATGAGTCATGTACTCACAATTGATCACACAACTTTCCGGGTAAGTCTCTGATCCCACCCCGTCTGCGCTTGGGGCTTGGAGTGTCGAAAAATGCTCCTCTACCTTGCGTAAGAGCAGTTAATGGATGTCTTACTACCGGAGCCGAAAGGCCAAGAAGGTGTCTGCTCCAGCTTCCCATTGTGGGACGAGCATTCAGGCGACGAAGCGAGAGTCATATTAGCCATGACTGATGGGGAGAGACAAAGGTTAGCGCCCTCATATAGGCTCTTGGCCGAGTAGCCCGGCAATAACAACAACAACAACAACAACAACAACAAGTCGAAGCGAACATTTGAACGGGACTGTTCAAACTGCAAGTTAGCAATAAAAATATGGAGTGTCTGCTAAACCGACAATCCCACAGATCTGGCTACTATGGACGGTGTCGGGCCTTTATATGTGAAATCTGCAAACAAAAAATTTTATGCCATTTTTGGTGGCTTTGAGAACTGAAGGGCATCAATGGTTTCAGCCTAGCCGATTTTATTGCGCCATTATGCTTCTGAACTTACCTCCAAGCGATAACAGGGTGTGGATCCAAATTGTGAATCTGCTGCTGTAAGTCAAACTCTGAAAGCACCACACTGTTATCAAGAAAAGGTTGAATCAATTCTGGTCAATTTGGTGTAACCACTACCTTTAAAGAGCTACGTTCAGCACATGCTTGCTACTTCCGAAAACGAAAAGGAGAAATGGACTGGGAACCTTCAGTCAACAAGGTTTGCTTGTTGAAGGCCAACAGTCCACGAAATACATGGAAATTAGCAAAAGTTAGTGAGCTGCTACCATCCTCCGATGGGTGTCGACGGTATGGTAAGGTCCAGTTTCCTAATATCTTAATTTTAGACTGACCTCTAAAAGAGCTATTAAAGAACTGACACCATTAGAAACTGACGACGATAAACATTAAAGAAATCTGCTTCTCTTAATCGGATGCGGCAGGATGTTGAAAATGAAAGTTACAAAGAAATGAACCTTGAAAAGAAGTTAAAACGTATATTGAGATGGATGCATATACCTAGTATGGATAAGTAATGAGTATGATACTATGTCTAAGTTTGAATAAGAGGTGTCTAGTCCTATTTCTAACACTATTCTCCATAAAGATAGTCCACATTTAAGTTGGTTGGTTGCTTCAAATCAAACTTAAATCAAGAATTATAATCGCTTAGGCTTAGGCTTAGGCTTAGTATCAATACAATTATTACTGATGGCGTTGCCAACTCTTTGGTAATATTTGTCCAAGAGAGCAGTGGCCAGGTAGTGATCTTACTTAGTTGAGCGTTAATTGCATTTTAACGAATTGATTATTTCATCTACATTTACCAATGTACAATGCTGACTTAACAAGTGCAAGGTAGGTAGTAGCGCATGCTCTACTTCCTCCTTTTTCATAATTTCCTATTGCTAACTTTCACCATTTTCCCCTAAAAACTCAAAATTTCAGCAAGACGTGTCCGTGTGGTCGGCGCTTTCGATGCCGATCTCAAAACTCTCAAAAGGTTTGCTTGCAAGAATTCACACCATGTCTTCCTCCACACAGGTTCTTTGCAAACAAGATCTTCCTGGGCACGCTTCTTTTCTTCCGATCGAATGTTTCCACATGAGGTGTCAGGAAAGAGGATTTTGATAACTTGATAAATACCATACGCAAAGCGTGCACTCGTAGGGTCCCACTCAGAGATGGACGCGGGACGAAATTTTTCGTCCCGTCCCGTCCCGTCCCGCACTCGATTTGTTTGTCCCGTCCCGCGGGATCCCGCAGTCCCGCAAATTTGATTATGCCCGTCCCGCAATATACCGCATAATTTCTTAATTGTCTTATTAGCTAAAATTAATGGTAATTAATACTAATTTAATATGAAAATTTAAAATAAGTTTGTTATGTAAACTTTACGCTTTACATTATTTTTCCTTGCTAAGATGCAAAGTCAGTATTTAATTTATTATTCAAATAGGCTGCTGTGTGTAAAAATGTGAAATGCTTATAAATCATCTACAAACAAACAATATCAATTGTTGATTTCAAAATATCAGCCAAATTGGCCAAATAAAATCAAATTTAGCGGAATCAGAAAATTACTGCCATAGAAAAGCGATGGAACCGGGTCGCCGTGGCAGTTTGGGCCCCTTTTCGGATCGGGTAACTGGGCCACCGGGCCAAGAGCTTGGATCCGGCCTTGATGCAGTTTTCTTAATTTCCCACAGATTATTTCCCAGAAAGATTTGGTTTAAAACGAAAACTTTTAGGTCTAATTTCAATGTGATGCTGATACATGATTTGCATGTTTTAAATTTAACTTGAGTTTCATGATTTTCGCAGCTTGAGGTTCGTTCAATGTGGTCTCCAGTAAAATAGTGTTTGTTCTCATCGGTTCCATGAATATTGCATTGCATAGATCTATTAGAACTAGCTGATTTGCAAATTCTAACTGATTAAATTAGGCAATGCAGATTAAGCCAAGCTTCAAAAGTCCCTAGCTTTGTCCCGTCTTTAAGTTAAAACTCAAACCATTGACTGGTTATACGACGTATGTAATCAACACTTTATACAACTTCGAAATCATTTACATTACCTGCGTATACCTACTCAAAATTAAGAATAAGCTTTCGATCAGAAAAGATACGCAAACCAGCACAGCAAATGAAACTTATATTACCTTAAAATTGAATTTTATAGAATAATTTGAAGTGTGACTGTAAGGTTTTGAAAACTATTATCTAGCTTTCTTAAAAATTCCCTAATTTTGTAGTAAATATAGGAAATTTTTGTCCCGCGGGATCCCGCGGGACGAAGGTTGTCGTCCCATCCCGTCCCGTCCCGCGGGATCCCGCAGGCTCCCGCGGCCCGCGTCCATCTCTGGTCCCACTGCAACATAATGGGTCCGTCACGTTTAACTCCGCGAGGAATGTAGTCTTAGTCAGGACTAACAGCAATTAGTCTTGACATGTCCGAGACAAAAAATTTTGCTTGTCTCGACATGTCCGAGACTAATTTTTGTCCGGACATATCTCACACAGACTATACTTTTTCCAGACTATTCTGTCCGGATTCCAGACTATGTCTGGACAATAAATGTAATTTGTCTGGGACTAATTAGCTTAGTCCGGACTAAAAGCGTGTTTTGTCTAGGACAGTAAAATTAGTCTCGGACATGTCTGAGACAAAAACAAGATTGTCTCGGACATGTCCGAGACTAAAAATTTTGAAAGTCCTGACTATTTTCCAGACATTTGTCCGGACAAAAATTAGTCTCGGACATGTCTGAGACAAATGCAATTAGTCTCAGACATGTCCGAGACTAATTTTTGGTTAGTCCTGACTAAGACTACATTCCTCGCGGAGTTAAACGTGACGGACCCATAAATGAAAAGTCAGAAATTGCAAGCACCATTTATACCAGTAGGTAGGATGGTTTGACCAATTAATTCATGCTGACCAATCAGATATGTGCTCGCCAGGCATACTTGACATGCTGACTGACTCAGCATTTGCAATTGTCAGCCGATCAGATATATATAGCTTGGTTCTGATATGAAGGCGGACGATTTGGGTTGACTGTAGACGATGAAAAAAGGATGTGTCTAATGTTCTCCTGTAAGCAGTTACATTAATAGTCGAGGAAAGCTTGGTATGCATTATTGATTTGAAGCCATCTCCAATTGAAATTTATTTGAAAATTTGCAATGGTACTTACTTTATTAGGATTGCATTGAATGTTGTTTCATTTGATTACATTTGATAAGATTCATTACTCTAACTTTTCCTTTACAATTCATATACCTAACTTGTAAGTGCTCTATACAAACGCTTTGATTGATTGATTGATTGACGTAATGGAGAAGTACGGGATCAATTCCAGTCTTTGATCAATGTTTTTCTAATAAATCTAATCTAATTGCTTTCTTTCTCCGATGTAACGTCTACTTCTGTGTTTGTGCACGTATCATGAAATTCATAGTTGCATAATGTACTTATGCACTGCATGCACTGACAGACTCTGTGATACTGGGACAGTAAAAAGTCTCATCGGATTAACTTTCATCAATACAAAATTTTGTAGTTTTTGCATGCAATTCCAAAGTCCAATCAGAAAGTCTATTACATTTTTTATGTACGCTGTCAAATATCTTTGTCGCTTTTCTAACGTTGACTGGCTATTACTCGCGACATGGATAAATTTTTTAATTGGATTTTCAGGACCGCTTCCGTGTCAGCTTTCATGTGATTTATATGGTCTTTCAAAATTTGAAAATCAATTTTTGCGAAAACTACCACTTTTTGAAATAAATTTCAGATTAATTTCAGCAATGCGAATCCCGCAGAAGTGAGTAAAAACAGCATAATCATAAAGTTTAGTCTAGCTGAATCCAACGATATACAGTTTTCGTAGCCACGACTCATATTGCGCCCCTAATGAAATTTTAAACAATTAAACTAGTGTAAACTAGCTAAAAACCAGCTAAAAAGGGAAATTGTTTAAAAATTCGTTGCGAGGGAAATATAAGTCGTTGGCACGAAATCTTTATTGAAAACGGATTGAGCTCAGATCAAGCTTTATGATTAAGCTATTTTTACTCACTTTTGTTAGATTCACATTGCCAAAATTTTGGGTCAAAAAGCGGTATTTTTCGAAAAATGGATTACCACCACCTTAAGTCAGTCCCATTTGCGCGCAGGTCTCATTTGTGCGCACTAAGTGTTAATTGCTATTGTTTAAATATGAGTCCCGTACCCGTTTGCGCGCAAAACTGCTTCCAGAGTTTTGTCAAAGTATGGAAACATGATATTTCAGAGATTAACATAATTTAATTTAATGACATATAAGGATCAGCTTTGTATTATTCATGGAGTGTATCTTTAACAGTGAATTACACTAACCTCTGTTTTTGCATAGTATTGTTCCAAAACTTCTGAAGAAATAGTGCCAATTGAAAATTTTGTAGCGGTACCAGAGTGAAACTAACCTAACACAATAGTACCGTTACCCCGCGAGAGGAACTCAAGCGAGGAGACCGTGGCACACCAACCGCTCAGGAGCCGGCCGGGGAAGCCTCGCCAAATAAATAGACCTAGTGAGTGGGTGACACCCGCTCACCTCAGAAATAACACTAAACTAACCTAGGAGCTCAGTAATGACCTACCAAAAGAACACACAACTGGTGGAGATATTTAATAAAGTAACAACAATAAGTATAGAGAGAGCAATTATGAATAATAATAACTAGTAGAATTTAGGGGGCGAAGCCCAACAAATACGTACAGTTATAAAAGAAATAAACTACACACACGCACTCACCAATATAATTTATATGGGCGAAGCCCCGCTAACGTACCAATATAGGCCCACTGGATGAAATACGGTGGGAGAAACTGTACAGGAGATAAGGAGAGAATAGAGAGAGAATAGCGACTGTACTGTAAAAGGGAAAACCCAACAACTGAAAGGGGAGAAGTTTGACGGAGAAACCCCCTCCCAAGAGAAGCGCCCTCTAGCTGGGGTGTCCAAATCATGTAGGGTCCAAGGGGGGTCCCCACCCAATCCAAACCTATCCTATAGGTGGAGCTACATGACACGTGAAGGAATGCTTGCTGACTAAGCAAGCCAGTTAGTAGCTAAGTAGATCGATTTCGTAATAACGAGAATAACGAAAAGGTTGGCCATTAGTCAGCCTCTTGCGTTACATCTCCCCAGGGCTCGCCGTCCGAACTCCTGAGAGGACTGACCGTACGGCGCTTGGTACGCGAGCGTCGCTCCCACAAACAATTTAAGAAGCACTTTACGCTGAAAAAACTATTGCAAATGTATACGTACACAAAAATTTACATGACACTAGTATATACGAGATATATAAAGCTCGACAAAACCAACAAGACGATTCCAAGTTCAAAATAACCAGTACAAATTACTAGACGCATTACTTTTCTTCCTCTGTAGGATCGGGGCGTGGCCCCCTATCCTCAGGAGAGTAGAAATGACCACCACTGGCCTCTTCCATCGGCACTTCCAGGTCCTTATCCGCATCAGAACCCGGAGGACTGTGGATCTCCGTCCTATGTTTCGGTTCCTGAATAGTTAATGAAACGAGCATGCCTAGCATGCTTAGTACATAGTAGTATATGAGTTTCCTACTCTTATGTTATTATGTACACATGATATGAACCAATTACACATGGTTCCCTACTTTTCTAGAAGTGGCGCGCTATTAAGGTACCCTGATTATCTGCACAATCTGGACAAGAAGAATGACCGCAGAAACTGTTTTCTAATTAAATTATTCATTCCATAGTTGTGTTCAAAGGGTGTTCACTCTTTTGTTACTTAGTTAGTAATTGGTCTAGTTTGATCTTCACGAACGCACTAGACTTGTTACTAAGGCCGTGCTGTTGCTAACGAGATAATATTGACTGATCTCTTGTTTGGTAGTTCTCTTCGTTCTCTGGCACACTTTACTCAGTGTGGAAGTTACAACTTTAATCATGGTTCGACATATTGACAGCAAGGTATGAAAATTTTTGTTATTTTGAAAAGCAAAGGATTGCGAACTGCTCCAGACACTAATTGCAAGAAAGCTAAGTGTTTCGTCTATGCTAGCCTTGTAACTAGCTGAATCAGCAGCCCAACTTCTTACTATTACTCAAACAGTGTTTGAATAACAAGATAAACATAGTTTTGCACATTTTGCCCAACATTACATAACACGAGCTTAAAACCTACTTGTGAAGTGACAACGTAATTGTGTTAATCAAGCTGAGCGGTTTAGAAGTTATTCAATTTCAACCGATATATTAACCCCAACTAATATTAGTAAATTTTAGGATGACTTTGATGACGCTATCAGCGGTGGCGAGCTGGTGGTAGTTGACTTTTTTGCTACGTGGTGTGGACCATGCAACGATATTGCTCCAAAAGTGGAAGTCAGTACCTGCATTCTTTATAACAAAGTATACATATGCTGCGAGAAGAATTAAGCAGATAAAAATAGCTAATTGTTGCAGTCAATGAATGAGCACTGACAATTCGATACACATGATAGAAGCTTAATATTCTGGGAGATAAGAATCTAAAGAGTGATTTCTTTAGACGGGTATGTACTAGCATTTACTCTTTTGAAAGCCCTGAAAATACCAACGTATTTTATCCCAGAAGTTTTTTACTTCCGCGTAGGATGCGAGTGTGTATTCAGTAATAACTAACTTATTCACCACAAATGTTTGTAATTTTGGTAAAAGAAGTGAGAGATTGCAAGTTTCGTGTTGAGTGTGTGATTTTGAAGCTAAGGATCAAAGCAAAACCAAACTGATTTTATTTCAAAGACAACATAATTTGATACAAGAAAATTACAAAAATGACCGTGTACAATATAATTTCCCCATCCCCCCATAACCAACCTCTAACATTGGCGGCCTCCTCCGTACAATTTCTTCCAATTTGAATGCCTTCTTGGAGTCAATGGAAAGTGACCCGAAAATGACGAATATTCCCTCCCTTAAATATTGTCAAAACTAATTTGCATCTTACGAAAATGTTGAATTTCTAATTTGCATATTAGTTCTGAAGTTCGTACAGTTTTCAAACAAGGAAATTTCCACACAAGAGTATCAATCAATTATAATCATCGGTTAAATATACACTTTAGGATACTTGTATGTTTCAGTGAATCCTATTTTATGTTAACACTGAGATCACTCAATAATGAAATTTTGCTTAATTTATTATAACAGCCAGAAAATTAAGAGACTGCAAGAGTTTTGCTTCCGAAGTTCCACTGGCAGCTTCAGGCCAGTCAGATAGTTGGACTCACTGGTTCCCTGCTAATCCAGCTCAATCTGCAGGCCACGCACCACGCTGCAATCAGCTAATCAGTTGTGCACCGGCCCAGTCTAGACAGGCTGGCCGGCGGCCGCCGGCCGAGAACAGGCCGGCCTGCCGGCCGGTGACAAGCCGGCCGGTCAAATGTGAAGCAACAGACCGGCCAGTGACAATTTCTGCAGCTTATCGAATTAAAATTGCTAAAATCTGCCTTGAAAACTATCAAAAATCTTAATTTTTATTTGTATTTTGGATAAGCCTGCGAAAATTTGCACCGGCCGGCCGGCCGGTTCTGGGCCGGCGGCCACCGGCCGGCGTCACGAGCTGGGCCGGCCGTCGCCGGCGGCCCACGAAAAATTGGGCCGGTGTACAACACTACTTGTATGTTTCAGTGAATCCTATTTTATGTTAACACTGAGATCACTCAATAATGAAATTTTGCTTAATTTATTATAACAGCCAGAAAATTAAGAGACTGCAAGAGTTTTGCTTCCGAAGTTCCACTGGCAGCTTCAGGCAAGTCAGATAGTCGGACTCACTGGTTCCCTGCTAATCCAGCTCAATCTGCAGGCCACGCACCACGCTGCAATCAGCTAATCAGGGCAAGTTGATGAACGTTGAATAACCCTTCAAAAAATTTGACCATTATATTTCAGGACCTAGAAAAGGAGTTTGGTAATGTAACATTTCTTAAAATTGATGTGGATAAAGAAGAAACAGTAAGAGGCGTTCGCATATTTTTAACTGTTACTTATAATTTTTGAATATTTAATTTAATAACTGTGGTCCAATGTCAATTAAGTTTGTCGATTAAATATAGTAAAGAAAGTTACAATAGTCGCTAGAACAAGTCAGAAATTTGTTCCAGTCGCACAAATCTGAGATAGACTTATGAAGTTGCTTTGTTAATAAGCCAACAAACTTACTTTGTTGGCTTATGACATACTTTACTTACATATTTCATTTCGCTACATCTATTATATCATATAATTTAACTTCACTAAAATATGTAGACTGACCTGCTTTAATATGTGGATACGAACATACCGGTAGGCCTTACCGTGGCATCAATACTGGTAGAATAATCCTTAGAAATAAGCAATTCAGAACTTCCCCACACAGAAATCCACGGCGGAAACACAAAGGCCTAAACATCAGCTGTTGTGTTACTTTCGTATAGTGAAACAACATTTCGCGGTGCCCGGTCTCCACTGACCATAAGCGTATATAAAAGCGCACCTGAATCAAACCTCAGCTGCTATAAAAGTACAATTAGAAACAAACTCATTTCTGCTTCAGCATGTAAAGGGTATTCAGTTGTCACTACAGGGTATTATTCATTAATAGCTATGCAGTTGACGTAATAAGATAAGTTTTTCAACCATGTATTGTAAGACATAAATAACGGTGTTTGATTCTTTAGAAGTCTTTGGTTGGAGAATATAAGATCAATGCCATGCCAACATTCGTACTAATAAAGGACGGTGGAGTAGTCGTATGTGTACTGTTGCTATTGGCTAGAGTTAATAATAGGAAGAGTGCCACACCGTACTCTTCCTTAGTGTAAATGGCCTGTCAGATGCTCAGCACATTAAGGCCGAAATCTCGGGGGAGGGGGGTCACGGCTGACGCAGTTAACCATGTGTTTATATGCGTTTGAACTAAAACGCATCTGATTGGTTAATCAATTACCTTATGTCAAAATTACGGAACCCCCGAGATCTCCGGGGGGGGGGGGGCTCAGCTTAACTTTTTTAAGCGTGTGTTTATGTGCGTTTGAACTGAAAAACATTTGATTGGCTACAGAGCTTCTGCTATTGAAATGCACTGAGGAGAGTTACGGTAACTAACTAGCCAATCAAATGCATTTCAGTTCAAACGCATATAAACACATGGTTAACTGTGTTAACCGTGACCCCTCCCCCGAGATTTCGGCCTTAATGTGCCGAGCATCTAGAAGCTAGAAAACACTAGGAAGGGTACTGTGTCGTGCTCTTCTTATCATATACTCTTGCTATTGGTTACAGGCAAACATATTGTTGGTGCAAAATTCATACGATAAACTAAGTTTGTGTAAATTATCCAATATGTCTGTCGAAATTAAATATCCTGATGCGGCTAACCTGTACTACAACAAGAGTATATAATACCAAGAGTGGGAAGCTTAGCCCTTCCTAATGGAAATGGCCTGCGAGATGCTCGGCACATTAAGGCCGAAGTCTCGGGGGGTCCCACTTACCATTGTTCAGCATGTGTTTATATATATATATATATATATATATATATGCGTTTGAACTAAAACGCATCTGGTTGGCTAATTCCCTACCTTATATCAAAATTATGTGTATAAGTGGAACCCCCCCCGACATCTCAAGGGGGGGGTCCCGCTTAGCGTTGTTAAGCGTGTTTCATATGCGGTCGAACTGAAATGCACTGATGAGGATTACGGTAGCTAAGTAACCAATCAAATACATTTCAGTTCAATCGCATATAAACACACGCTTTATAGCGATATGCGGGATCCCCCCTAACCCCCCCGAGATGTCGGCCTTAATGTGCCGAGCATCTCGCAGGCCGTTTCCACTAGGAAGGGCTAAGCTTCCCACTCTTGCTATTATATACTTTTGACTACAATAATCAATATAAAGCTGAAGTGCTTGAGGAGTTGTTCCAGATTTGTTTATGACATGTGAAATTCATTTCAACCAATTGTCTCCGGCATTATGCCAGCTTAGATTCAATAAATTTAGTTTAGTTTATGCCGTTTAATTTGTTTGATTTATGATGTTTAATAATGATGTATGGTGTGTCACGGTGCAGTTTTTCCCCCGGTGTAAAATTTCCCCCCGGAAAAACTACACCGGTGTAAATTTTCCCCCCGGAAAAATTACACCGGTGTGAAATTTCCGGGGGGAAATTTTGCACCAAAGCCAGAAATAATCCAGATTTCAGTTTATGAATTGAGTTTTGCTCATTAATTTTGCTCATCAACTAATTATGCTTTAATGGTGGAATATGATTAGCCTGAAACGCTGAAATGCCAGAATAATTATTCATTATAACTCATATACAAAATCAACTTCATTGAAATATATAATGAATAAAAATTCTTATTTCGGCTTATTTCGCATTTGATAAACCTTAATAAAGAAAACTCTTATGGTAAAAGCCAACTCTAATATTTCTTATGCACTAATATTATATGATTTTATTCCTAAGTAAATATATAAATATATATATATATATATATGTATATATATATACATATATATATATATATATATGCATAAATTTGAGTTTGGAAACTTTTATCTCGGAGCCCAAGCCGTTAAGCAGGAAAAGGTATAAGGTCAAATTAAACCTTATTTTTGTTTATTTTATAGATATATAATTATATGCAGCAATCAATGCATTCGATAAAAGCTAATAAAGACCTTTGTTATACCTTTGCCCTACATACAGATTTTAGCTCGGAGATAAAATCTCCCAATATTTCCACTTATTTATTTTTACTTAGAAAATGAAAACATAGTATTAGAAACCTAAGAAAGATTAGAAGTTATTATTTGTTTAAGAATTTCATCCTTATTAAGGTTTATCAAATGTAAAATAAGCAATTGAATACAATAATGATTATAATCAATCCTACAAATATTTTGATTTTTCAAAAACTTTTATTCATTATATATTTCGATTTAATTTTGTACCTCTATCTCAGTCGAACTATTATAATGAATAACTATTTTGGCGGATTACCCAAATCATATACCACCTTCAAAGCATAGTTAGTAGCTTCGATTATGAGCCAAACTCAATTTATAAACAGAAATCTGCATTATTTCTTGCACTGGTGCAAAATTTCCCCCCGGAAAATTCACACCGGTGTAATTTTTCCGGGGGGAAAATACACACCGGTGTAATTTTTCCGGGGGGAAAATTTTCAAGGGGGAAAAATCACACCGTGACATGGTGTACAGTGTTGGCACCCTTCCATTCCTTCGCAATGAAATTTATTCATTGAATATATATGCACGAAGTTATTTTAGGATCGTTTGGAAGGTGCAGACGCGGGAAAGCTAAAGAAACTAATACAGAAGCACAATAAGTAACAAATAGACGCCACTTGCTAATTATTGAACTTGACGATGCCTCCATGTATTTTTCAGCGGAGTTCTGTCGTTTTAAAATGAATGCTTTAATTAATATTTGTTGGAAGAGGGAAAGGCATTTTAGTTGCATCGTAGCTCACATACCTTGCTTTTGTTTAATTTAGCTCACGTTTAATGGCTAAATCACATACAATAAAATGATGTCTGTTTATAGCGTATTAATGTGTTGCATTTTAGTGTTATTGTGTTTTGTGCATGTTTTCTTCTTTTACCTGTAACGTTAATAAAGCGCCTGCCCTGTAATAATAAGTAGCCCATTCCGCTTCAGGTGAAGGCTGAAATGTTATTTCATTTAAATAAATAAAATGGAATAGCAATGATTATGTACTTAATCGAATAATCTGACCAAATCAAATTAAATCAAATCCTGTCAAATTCGTACCAGATCAGATCAGATTTGTTGAAACTATACAAATTAGAGCAACTGACTCATTATCTTCTTACACAGAAACTCGACTTATCAACTTAGCTGTAAAGGAAGAAAGAGCAGCTAGAAATGACTGCTACAAGCAGCATAGTAACAAAATTAATTTTTAACCGTGTATGCTTTTAAAAAAGTAAGAGTTTAGGCACGTTGCTGAGGAGTATTAACCTGTAGCACTCATATAGTCCTGCCTTTTCAAATATACTAACTAAAAACAAAGTAATATTCCATAGCATAATATATATATATATATAAATATCTTTATAAACAAGCGAAAGAATAGAAAATTAAAATAGGATTATATTAATGCAAAAAAGTGAGGAGCTAAAAATTAAAAACAGCTCAAAAATAAAAGTAGTAAGGGACGGGCAAACCATGTGTAATAAAAATGAATATTTTGTCATGTGGACTTGTTCAATAAAACATCATATTTGTATTTCAATCCAAATCGGCCGGCGTGCCAACCAGTGAACGCATTTAGGACACGACATGACCAAAAACGACGTCTTTGAACAATCTATCCGAGTGATAAGCGGCTTCCAAAATAACTTAAAAAAGGTTAAATATGTGATGAATAGTTTTGGTTTCTTATGGAGTTTCGATTTTGGATTCTGCTGGAAAACGGAATGGAACTTCTGGAATGAATGTGTTTGATTGCCATTGTACCTGTATCTTTAATTGTTGCTATAGTTAAGACATGAATTAGTTGGGAAAATTAATATGAATGAAGTTTCAAGCTTAAGTTGGGTTGTTTCGAGCTGGCAGTTAACTTTTACTAATTATGCTGTTGCGGGACAGCTAGGTAGAGGCCCGTTGGGTGCCGCTCCCCAGGCGGATTGGCAGGTGTAGAACGACTGTCAATGATTAGTGCAGAGCACGGTCCACTCATTAATTTAAGTTAATTAAAGGGATTCTGCTATTATGGCCAAAACAACCCAACATGGTCAGAAAGAAGGCCAGTGTTCAATCACTGTACGTCGAAATGCAATCAAAGTTTATTATATCTGAATAGATTAAGACCTGTTCTTGCGATTTATAAAAGGAAAATAACCTATTCTGTGGTTCGTTTTAATTCTACAAGCCATTTTCAAACTTCATATGGAGATTGCAAGGTTACTTTCAAGTTTCGACCATATCAGTGGTTTTCGCTTAATTACTCGTTAATTAACATAATTAATTAGTATAATCTTTATATCATTAAAACCAGCAAGCTTTGCTCTTTCAAAATATCCAAAAATATTTACCCTTTCTGTGGTTCGTTTTCATCTTACAAGTTGATTTACAAGCCACATTATGGAGTTTATGTTGGCTTCCAGATTTGGTTGGTCACAAAGTTTCTAATTAAAGTTACATGTTAATTAACATTAATAATGAGGTTAAAACTTTTATAAATAAACTCAGCAGGTCTTCCTCTTTAAAACAAGCACAAAATAATTGGTGCTTCGGTGGTTCGATTTTGAGTTATGCCTGATTTTCTGACCTAACCGGGAGAGCTCGGCTCGTCCCTCAAGTATTGTGATTATTAATAGTTTAAACTTCATTTTAAGCTTAATTAAAGTTTATGTTTAATTAAGTTAATCCATATTCTAGCTAATTAATTAATGAAAGTTATGTGGTTCGTTTTAATTCTACAAGCCATTTTCAAACTTCATATGGAGATTGCAAGGTTACTTTCAAGTTTCGACCATGAGGTTGGTTGGTTAATAGGCTCGGATTGCATCCTGTACGTGAAGAGGACGGCTGGTTAACTCAAAGCTAAGTTTTGGTTTTTTAGAATTTTGATTTAGGGCAATGTTTTATGGGAGTTAGTGGGTGAAGAATAATAGTCAATAAATAAAAAATGCTGACGAAACTTATAAATCTTTTTGGACACTAAAATTTAAACTAGAATGACTGATGTTCTTTCAGATAGCTTGCTTTCAACTCAGTTAGTAATTCAAGGGTCGGAATGATGTACAATATTCGAGCAATTCTCATTAAAGCTGCATTCAGTTGATTAGACAACGTTAATCAAGGATGACCAATTTGTCTAAGCTGTCTTTGGTTAAGTTTTTAGATTAAAAAAGAAATGATTATCTAACCCCCGAACTTGACAGGCCATTCCGCCGAGATGCTGGAGCTCCAAGTGTGCCATGGAAGACTCTAGGACTAAATTAAGTTCGTCGACACTTTGGGTGTGTCATGGAATCAATAATCATGGAATCAATGGGTTGACTCTGGCTTGAATGGTTTGAATGAATGTTCACATTAAGGAAGTACCAACATACTAAAGGATAAAGCTAAGTTCCCTCCTCCGTATACAATCTAGACTATTGTAAGATGTAGAGTAATGTACGTCAGCTTAGTTGGCATCGTTTAGGCTGGTCATCAGGGGCTTTTGTAAAGTTTCTGATGCATACAAGCCAGCGCTAAATGCAAATTTGACAATGTGGCATATGATTGGGTACAGGTAGTGGGCATGGCGGGTGAAAAAGGTCTTTCTCTGCCTGCTCCTGTATCGCGATCATATGACGCATTCTCTAGCCTAAACTGCTAAAATTTTTAGATATTAACCATGTTTTAATTAAAACAATTCGGTTATAGGGTCAAGTTCAAGCCATTATCATTGCTTTTAGATTGGTACCCTTGTTCAATTTTCTAACTTTCCTCTCTGAGAACTCGGCCTTCCCTCCGACTCCTTTCTGCAGCCGATCTTTTTTCCCCTTTTGCCCTTCCGAGGGGTGTTATAGACTTCCGCCATCCTAGTCGCTGTTGATCTGCGGGGGGCGACCTCTGTTGGCAGGCACAACATAGGTTGCCTTGGGGGCGACTGAAATAACCGTACGTCAGAACTGCTTGGGGGTCAAGTTTTCTATCCTTGACCTTCGCCTCTCCGTCTCTTGTCCATTTTTTCTGAAAGGACCGCGGAAGGCAGCATTCCATAGGCCTCAATGAGTGCCTGACAAATGCTAAGCACCTCGACAAAAAAAAAAGTTTCGACCATATCAGTGGTTTTCGCTTAATTACTCGTTAATTAACATAATTAATTAGTATAATCTTTATATCATTAAAACCAGCAAGCTTTGCTCTTTCAAAATATCCAAAAATATTTACCCTTTCTGTGGTTCGTTTTCATCTTACAAGTTGATTTACAAGCCACATTATGGAGTTTATGTTGGCTTCCAGATTTGGTTGGTCACAAAGTTTCTAATTAAAGTTACATGTTAATTAA
>JASAND010028325.1:0-24529 GCA_030248195.1 Trissonchulus latispiculum | reverse complement strand
AATTCGTCCGCTAGCGTCGGTCAACGCGCCTGTTTGCGACACGCCATTTTAGTAGTTTAACTCCGTGCTCATGAACGCATGCATACGCTTATATGCGAGCGTCGAAGCGCGTCTACGAGCGTCCATTTGCATGAAATCATCATGATATATTATGTCCTCTTGGACTAATATTCTGGCGGGGAGTGGGATTCAGCTGTTATCAGGCAAATCATATCCTGTCGCTGAAAAAACAGAAAGCATGACTCTTGCCACAGCACGTGTCGTGCTATAAGCTAAAGCAACTATAAAACACTGCCTTATTTATGACAGACGAGAAATATGAAAGGGCATGAAAGTTGGGTTAAAGCTGATTTAGAATCAATTCAATAATTGTTATATATAATTATTTTTAGATATGGGCAAGCGAGCGTTTGATCGGTAACTTGTGGGGTTGTCTATTATCATACTAATTCCAGTCTTCTGCTTGTATACGCTGATAAATATTTAAGCAGATGTCCGCTACTAACTTTCTGCTCGAGCAAATTCAGCTACTGAATTTGACATGACAGGGCAGTCTAAGTTTGTTTTAAGCTTTAGCAGAACTCTTGTAGTTTGCTATGATAAATTAGTGCACAGGTTTTGATAGATAGCATTAAATTTGAAATGAAGGCTCAAGTCGAGACAGACTAGTTTTTGATAACCTCTCATTTTTTCTGCAAAATCTGATCATAGCTTACAAAATCAGCTTATTTAGACTTGGTTTGCAATGTTCGGATCTTGCACTCCTCCTCCTCAGCATTAAGTTACCTCTGAAGTTACGAAGTAAAAGGCATAGGAGTAAAGTAACCACATAAATTCACACACATATCATTGGAAGATCCTCCTGACCTGATTTGACAGCTTCTACAAGAGTCCGTGATTGTGTTGTTTATAAGATGACAATTAAATGATAAGATCAGTGTTCGGGTCTATCCCTTTTGACTCATCCCAGTGTTCTACACTTTTAAAACTTGACCAAATCAGCAAAACTAAAGTACTTGTGGATTCGCGTAATCAGTTTTTTAATTTCCAAGGAGGGGGGTCAGCAGTTCGACAGAAGCTAAAGCTGTGAACTTAACTTGTAAGCTTGTGCTGAGCTAACGATAAACTGTGTCAAAAACTGTTTTACGTTTTTTAAAGTCTGTTTACTTGAACAAGCTAGCTCATCTTAATTCCGTATTTTTACTGTGCCTCCGATAGATTTTGTAGGAATAGCAAGCGTGTAGCAAAGACAGCATAACCTTGGTTTAATCCGTGAGTTTTTAATTTACAACTGAAGGATTTGAGGGAATGCTTTGGAGGAATTTCATTATCTATATATAGTAAAAACAACATACAGTCATTAGTCAGGCGCGACTAAATTCTGTGACCAGCTAGATACTGTTTTCACTGGACTTTGTTTATCTCGCAGCGACAAGTGAAAAGAGGGAGGCGACTAAATAACTGCAATAAAAGGCTCCTAATATTTGAATTTATGGTAGCGGGCTCCAGCTGAGCTGAGCTTCCATGATGAAATTTTCTAAATGGACCCTTTAGAGGCACATTTTCCCTTCTAAGTTCATATTTCATACGAACTAGAATAGTCATCATAGAATTCATAAACTTACTTCCCATTTTATTAACCGTCTAGCTTAATCAGGAACACATATAGACGTTACCACAAAAATAGAATACGGTTCTTTACTTACACTTTGTTGAGGGGCTGCGTCTGTCTTGGAGCTAAACTCTATTGATGAATTTTTCGGAGAACGATCCAAGCGAAAAATGTAACTGGTAATTGACAAGTTAAGTTCCTTATAAAGTTTGGCTAAAAAGATTTTGAAATAAATCCGTGCTTATCCTAAGTGTTTACCTCCTCTACTAGTTAGTGTTGGGAAGTGGTCGAAATTTTTGTTGGCCAAGCCAACTGGCTTGGACAGATGGCTAGTTTTCTTTAATTACTAGTATTATATTAATATATAGGTCGCTCACGGCCGCAGACCTAATCTCCACATGACACACAATCTATCCAAGTTGTTCTTCAAGGGAACGTTGGAGTCTACCATTAAATCGAAATCAGAAACTTTCCCGTATATTTTCTGACTCTGACTTTCTCTTATAACTTTCAACGATAAAAACCTTCTAATAGGTCGATTTAGCATTTATAATTTCATTCAAAGCCCAGCCAGCAAGCTAAGAAACTGTTGGACTTCAGAAAACTGTTGAAATTATTTTTATGGAAAAATAGGATCTCTTCTCCAAATATTTCATCCCCATAAAAATTAGATATACCCTCCGCAAGGAAAAATTTAGACCTAATGGCTAAGTAAGAGGAAAAGGACGTATCCTGTTACAATCCGCCTCTTTAAGGAGATACTTAGACTTTCCAAATGGTTATAAATTTCTTCTTTACTGCAAAAACCCTTGATGCTTTTATTGTGCCTTAAATTATAGGAGGAAAAACTTATCCATACTTAGGTTGCCTGAGATATTATGTCAACCTCTCGTCCAGGTTAATCTGAATGAAGCAAATTTTTCATTTTCTATTGCTCTTAGATTCATTTTTGCAATTGTCAAAAACTGCGGCCTAGGATCTGAAGAAAACGTATTTTAAACCAAACCGGTATCCATATAGTCTGGCAAGATTTATTTCTAAAAGTGAATATAAAAGCAACATCCAGCCTATCATTACTTGCTTTTGTCATAATTATTGGTTAAATGATTTCCTTTCTGGGAAACAAAAATACATCTCGTTAATCCAGCTAGCTTCATTATTCAACAGGTTTGAATTTGAAGGTCGCGTCAACCACCGTAACCACACCTTTCGCTATCATCATTATGAATATGATCTAAAGTATCCCTGGAAACATCCGATAAATTTGAACCAAAAATGCAGAAACCGAAATGGACCGTATTAGAAAAATGGTAATTATAAGCCCTTAATTAAAACATACAATCCGGATTCAACTTCTTGTTGAATGAAAATTAATTAAAATTAGCCGCGAGGCAGTGTTAACAAAACTACCAGCTCTGTAATTTTCGTTTTGTTCCAGTCTGAAGTCAGTCTTTTTTCTCTTAAGTACTAACTTCTTGTGCCATAAGAATAAATTAGGTGGGTGACCTTGAGCAACGCAGCCATTGGTTTTTGTTTCGTGATTGATGAGCAGTCCTATCAGCTTAGTTAATACACATTAATCAGCAAATTTCCTACTTAACTATTGATTGACCAACGAAACGAAGCTGTCTCCCTCCATGACGTTTCAATCTTACAAATACATAGCTGTGAACAATGTGTGTCCGGTCAGGCAAGAATGGATAATTTCTCATAATATATAAATATCATTTATAGAATTTCAGATAAATACACCCCGTCCGCATTGCTTGGCTGAATTAATTTTTTCTTTTATTGTCCTGCTGGCGTCTGGCAGGGCCGTTGGTAAATTCGTCTAGATAAAGACATGAATTTAAGTGTATGGAATTTATTTCACTATTACGCCTGTTCCCTGGTTTCAGGCTGCACCGTAAAGTGCTATCAGTGCCAAAGCAATGAAGGGACCTGCAATAACGGATTCTGTGAAGGCAGTGCCTGCCTCAAGATTCAAGCAACTTCAAACAGTGAGTTACGGTAGTGTTAGCAAGAGTACATAATATAAGAGTGTGACAGCTGGCTAGCTCTGTGCTATCACAGCAAAAACTATGCTCTGTTTAGTAGTTTAATAGCAGAGCACAGCCATTAAGCTCTGCTCTAATGGCTGACCCCCTCCCAAAATAGGACCGCAGTGAACAAAGTAAATTCCCCGGCTATGTTTGTGCTCTAAAGTTAGAAACAGGCACAAATTACACGCACGCACTGTTTGTGTTTTCCAGCTTAAGCACATAAACATAGAATGAGTGAGCGTATCCCCGTTAAGACCTCGTCCTCGTATAGAGGCGGAGTAAGAGGGGCCAATTTGGGGAGGGGTAAGCCGATAATAGCGAACACTTATAGCATAGTTTTGTCTCTCACTGTATAGAGTGCGACGCTTGTCATACTCTTGTGAATTAGGTATGTATATACTCTTGGTGTTAGCCATCGCCCTGATTTGTACAGCGCAGCGTTCTTACGGACCCGTACGGCTGCACAGTTTTAGTGTAACCAGATGCCGAAAAATATGTTCTAAAGGGGGCGGATGCCAATTTTCGGCCATCTCCAATTTTTCTTTTTCACATATTTTGTACTTGCCATGGGCCCACAAAACAAGACACTTGCGTTTGTTGCAAAACTTTTCCTATCGTTCACAATAGTCCTCCAAATGTGCCCCCGACATGTGTTAATCATGGGAAAACGAAAAAGTTAGGAAATTTTGCGGTGAGCAAAAGTTTGAGTGCTATGCAAGAGCAAATGAGCTATAACATTGCACAATGTTACTGGACAGGTAGCGTGTTAATATCTATATGAGGTGTTTTTGTGTTAATTCAGTGATTTTCTATAAATTTTCAAAGTTGGATGAAGCCGGTTTTTGCTCAATTCTGAGTTACAAAAATGTCACCAAAGAAATGTTTTGTCATGGCCTGAACTAACCATTCACTGACCAGGTTTTGCATACAGATATATATATATATATATATATATATATATATATATATATATATATATATATATATATATATATATATATATATATATATATATATATATATATATAAATAATAAAAGTCACAGTATACACAGCTGCTGCTGCTTTGGAGTAGATAACACTTTTGGTCACCACATTGTCGTTTTACCTCAAAAAACCGCCATTTCCTCAAATGTTTGGATATAATAATATATTTTGTTTGGATATAAAGCTGGGATATTAAAATCAGTGTGCCAATTTGCAAATATGGATGAAAGATTTGTGCTAACTTTCACTCCAATTGCTGCGGTTTTACTGTGGACGACAAGACCACCAAGAGTCAGCGCGACGACGGAGGCCTATAGTTAAAAATGGCAAATTTTCAAATTTTCTTAAATAGCCAAATTTATATCAAATTGAAGCTCTTGATGTCGTGAACAGGTTGTCTTCATGATAAAGTCTCTACAAAGCAGAACGAGAAAGTTAGAGCGAGTTGAAGCTTGAAGTCAATGACAGGATGACGGAATGAGCTTGACCAAATCGTGCAAACGCTGTGTTCTCGTCGCTGCTTATGCAGTTATAAGTTCCCACAGGTAGAGGGTTAAATTGATGTATTTGTCGTAGTATTTTGTCATCCTATGTGTATGCGACTTCGAAGACCTCAGCGAGGCATACCAGCGTAAATACTAATTTGTAGGGATTTGAACTGCAATATCTCTTAACTGGATTGACTCTGGGAAGGTAAGGATGGTGAAGGGTGATGTAGCCGGCAAAACCAAGCAGTTTATGGTAGTGCTTCAAAATATGGGACACATTGCTTGCCGACATCGAATCTGAGAACCAACTATCTCATTTTGACGACTAAACTCTTTCGCTTATACAGAAACAATTTGTTTACTTATTGAGTTCGCCAGCTGCATATTTAAACAGATGGTGTCATTGTGTAGTCTCCGTAAAAGACAACTATTGATTCAGTCAGTCAATAGTCATTACGATTTTCCAACAGTCATTCTATTGATTAAACAAATTCCTAATCCTAACATAATCTCTGCAATCCCGCAAAAGATTTAACACGTTCGCGTGAAAGATCCTTCCAAGTCAACTTTAATTAATTATTTAACACTTAATTTACAAGTATATTTAGCTGTTTCAGGTCTAAATGTAGTGGAATTTATCGAAGTAGGTCTATCTAAAGCTTAGATCGATCTGCATAATATTAAGCGTTTTCAGGCCAATCAACTGTTCAGAAAGATTGCATTGCTAGTTGGTTAACCCCCAGCTGTATTCAAACAGACTTTCTCGGCATTGAAGCCATAAAATGCATCTGCACCTACGATTGGTGCAATGGTGATCAGGAATTAGCCGCAGCAGCTTCTGCTTCCAGTGCAGATTCTTCCGAGAAAGCCTCCACTAGCTCAAGAAGGAACAGCCAAGACTCTTTACTGTTTGATGATAGAAATAAACGAATTCTTCAAGCAGATGCCAGCAAATCTGACTATTCCGCATCCGCAAATTTGTCGACAAACTACACGGTCATGATTGTATTTCTCTGCCTTTTTATAGGCGGAGCTTTTGTGCTTCTTGTCATAAATACTGTATGTGTCCACTTGTGCTAATTGCCACTGTATGTCCATTGTTCTGTAACTTGTAATAACGTGTGTTTGTGTAGAAGTACATACGTGTAATGTAATCTTCATTTTCTAACCAATGTTACATGTCCTCGTTTCCTTTTTGTTGTCCTTATGGGCCATGCCAAAAATAGGCAGTACACTCCAACCTCAGCGACACACACACACACAAACGGCATGCTATTTCTTATGTAGAGGCAGCTTGGGACTTAGTTATGAAGACTGTAGAACAGTGCAGAAGACAAAGAGTGCATGAAAAACAGAGCAACCGCATAACGGAGTTAACTGGAGATGAGGCAATTTGAATTATTTGACTCTAGTGCTAACTTTTTCTACTACTAACTAACTACTTCTAATGCAAAGTTATGTACAAGATAACTGAATCGAAATTGGACGGGAAAGCTGTGTGAGATGCTAGGATGAGGCAGTTAGGGGGAAATAGATTGTACTGTAGTGTCAGTCAAGGCGGACACTACACTTTGTTGTATCTTGTGTATCCTACTAGCAAGACTGATTATTAATTGCAAAACAGCACACTTATATAGTGCTCAAACATCCGATCAGTAATCAGTTCTTCTAAGCAACAACTTTCCTGCATTTTCCCAGCAAAGGATACAATAACACAATCACAGGCTACAACATTTCCTCTCTTCTTAAAAATGTTCAAAAATCACTAAAATTTAAATTATGATTATCTGTTCAGATTCTTTGTCTTCTGACTCCACTTCTCCCACCAGCATAGTATTGACCAAACCAGAGTTTGTGGCGCACATCCGTGCAAAATGGCCAGACCCACCGAACCGCCTGCATACCGCGTTTAGGGCCGCACATCTAACGGCTATCCATGTGAACCATCGCAGCTGGGACATTTCAGACTTTGGTTCCCAAATTCTGCAACCGTCCTATGACCCGCTTGATGTTCGGTTCCCGGTTTGTAACTGACCCGTTTGACGGAATGACCCATATTAGCCGACGGATCCATTGATTTGGCTTCAGCCAGCGACGACTCGATTTGTCTGGCCAAATACAAAGTCTTTTCCACTGTCAAATCTTTCTCCATCAGTAGGCGTTGGCGGGAACGACTGGGCGCAACCTTCTCGATGATCTGATCTGTTAACATCTCGTCAGTCAGCGCCCCATATTCGCACTTCGCCACCAGAGCACGTAATTCTGAGTACAAGTCGTTGAAAGGCTCGGTAGGGTGTTGTTGACGCTTCCGAAACTCAAAGCGACAGGCAACAACGTTCTATTTAGGGTCAAAATGATCTTAGAGAATCCTCATGGCGTCCTCAAGATCGAGTTTTTCCTCAGAACCGAGCAGTCTGTAGAAAACTCTTTAACCTTCCGCTCCAAGACAGCTGAACAAGACCGCCACTCTTCTTTCCGCCGAAAACTGTTGTCGTGTGCCCTCAATCGCAACCAGATAGTTGTTGAACATTTTCTTCCAATGACGCCAGGGAATCGGCAAACTGCCAGGTCAAGCCAAAAGTGTGGGAGGGGCCAAAGATTGTTCCGTCGTTGTTTCTTCCCCCGTGATTAGATCCCACCCTCGTCGCCAGATGTTGTATCTTGTGTATCCTACTAGTAAGACTGATTTTTAGTTGCAAAACAGCACACTTATATAGTGCTCAAACATCCGATCAGTAATCAGTTCTAAGCAACAACTTTCCTGCATTTTCCCAGCAAAGGATACAATAACACAATCACAGGCTACAACACACTTCGAGTGTGCTAATGGGATACTCTGCTATGCAGCTGTAAACTAATGTCAGCAAATTTACTTCCGAGAAATAACAAAAGTGATCAACAGTGGGTAATAAGGCATGAGCATATATAGCAACGTCAACAACAATGTCAATACAGGAATTGGCTAATAGCTGATGCAATTATGCAAATTAGGCTTACCACAAGTCCCATATGAATGAATGAATGAATGAATGAATGAATGGCAGGGTGAAACCGCCCCCCTCACACGCCTTCATTGATATAAAAAAATGTTTATATCCTTCTGTATGGCGTTGAGGGGCCCACCTCCAGCATCCGTGCTTCCATTCTAATGTCCCTAGTTATAAACTCAACATAATAACATTCATCATATAAAATTAAATGGTATATATACGTATACAACTAGCTGGCGGCCCCAATGGAAGCACAGATACCTACTGAGACAACTCATAAGAACAAAAGGTAAGTTTAGAGGAGAAATTAAATTTGCTAAAGGAGAATTTCACCTATTAACCTTTTTTAAAAAATGTAAAAAAAGAAAAGAAAAACTGTTACGAAGAAAAATTATATAAGAAAAGTTTGTATATAAGATATATAACACGGGGTTTTCACATACAGAATCATATAAATATATATTATATATGTGTATATATATACGCACATATATAAGTCAAAAAGGCATTTTATGTATATACTGGAATTCATCGTTCATATATCCGAAAGATAAAATTACTAATAAAGATGCTGACGCATTTTTAAGAACTTCATATCACGTACATATATGTGTATATATGCCGAAATTTCAAAGTGATTTGCCTTGACATGCACAGCATGTCCTCGTCTCAGCTCCCCTTTGGCGTCGGCATACCACGCCCTGTCTACCTACCCATATGTGCTTACCCACCATAAAAGAGCTGCAGCAAAACCAAGTAATTATAAAACAAAAAGTACATATATATGTTTATATATATATAACGTATACATGAGTACAGTATTTATAAATGAGATGCGTAAGAGAACCGTATATAATCTATTTGCCATCCGTTCATCCTGATGATTAGGGATGACAAATAGAGCTTTGCTGCAGGGGCTTCTCTTTTAATGGAGGAACGTGGCATGCCTGAAAGCATATATGTATAGTCAACGCTATGCATGTATGCAAGCCATTCATTCATTATCTTTTCTGGCGCTTTCCCCGCCTTTATTTATGAAAAAAAATCGTTTTATACAATGACAAGTCATAGGGCCGACTTCAAGAGGAACTATATATATACGCTACCAGCAAGAAAGCCCTTCCAGCTCGTAAGCGTACTACACGATCTACAGTAGATTCTAAACAGTATAAAATCCGCCATGCCATATATAAGAAATGAGGTGGGTCCCCCCCCCCAAATAAAAGAGAGAAAGAGTGCGAGTTTGCTTAATTTTAGCAACAATAAGGATAGAGCACGCACAAGACTAAGTCTCTCGTAAGGCGCGCCCTTGAAGAAATGATGTAACAACATTGCAGGTTGCTAATGAATTTTTGAACTGGTTGACACTAGGTGAATTAACAACATCACCAGGCAAGGAATTCCAAACATTTACAACTCGGTTTGAAAAGAAAGACATAGTTTTAAGTTTACGACAGCGTTTAGGGTAAAGCTTCCGATCATGCCCTCTAGTACCAGCATATTGAGAATACTCAAAGAAACGGTCAAAGTCAATACACATTTCATTGCTAACAATTTTATATACCAGTATTAAATCAGCATACAATCTCCTAAGTTCCAATGATTCAAGATCACATCTTTTTAAACGCTCATGGTAAGGCAATTCATACATGCCTCTAACATATTTAGTAAATCTCCTCTGAACTGATTCTATCGTGTCAATGTCCTTTAGAAAGCGAGGTGACCAAACAGGTGTACAATACTCAAGTATGGGTCGAATATACGTTTTATACATTTTTATCTGAAAATCCCTATCTTTGTTAACGAAACTACGCTTAAACAAATTCAATCTCACATATCTCCACAGATCTGAGCTATGGTGAGTACTGAGTATCTGGAAGGAAAATGACCACGGGTAGTAGAGACCTTCACTCAGGCCCGTAAGCCCGGCCCGACCCGGCCCGGCCCGGCCCGCGGGCCGGGCCTAAGGTGAAACGGGACGGGCCGGGCCGGGCCGAGTACTAGAACGGGACGGGCTTCGGGCCGGGCCTGCTATTATCATTTGAAGGTTTTGTCTTCTTTTTAGTTTCGGCAATTTATACTGGAGATTTTATTCTTTTCCAAATATAATTTTGAATAATCATAAAAATCATAATAATCATGTCTTTTATTCCGAAATGACTAGATTTACTTTCTCTTTCAGAGTTACTGGAGTATGTACTTAGCTCATTTGCGTTTATTTAACTTTTAACTTGTAACTTTTAGCTAGAATTTGTACATTAGCATCTGAAATTTAGTTATTTGTATAATTATTTTTAATATTTGGAAAGTATGCCTTCTTCCTTATGCCTTAATTGCAAGTTATATTTGAATCATCGAAACTGGTCAGTCAGTGAATTCTTCCCTATAACCAAGAACGGAACCGCTGACTGTTCTTAATCGCTCTAAATAAACATGAGCTACGAGAAATCGTTTAAAAATGGTATCTGCGACGAGGAATAAAATTATATGCATTTTAAACCCTTACTTTTATGTTTGTTAATGACAGAAAATTAGCAAAAACGGGCCCGGGCCTAACTTTTGAGTTTACGGGCCGGGCCGGGCCTAATTTTAAGTTTACGGGCCGGGCCGGGCCGGGCCGAGGTGAAATTTTTACGGGCCGGGCCGGGCCGGGCCTGAAAATTCTGGCCCGTGAAGGTCTCTAACGGGTAAGTCAAAGCTAGCGTCGTGGCTGGGGTTGGGTGAGGCTTACCATATCCGTGAAAAGCTCAGATGAGTAGACGCGATCTGGCATTCAACACTGAATTATCGAACAGGCGGTAGTTCCAGTTGCCCAGAAAATCTAGTATGATTACATTACTCCATGGTGACTGACCCTTCAAGACTGCAGATCTATGCGCGAGTACTCTATCCCCTTTCAATACGGCCCTCGGTTGGAAGAAGTTACTGGCTGCTACGCTTTTGGCTCCTTCAGAAATAGCTGATTCAATTTCAGTGGAATTTTATGCGTCAGCTCGAAAACTGCGCCCGAAAGGGAGCTCACTGGACTGGTGACCATATTGAGCGAAAAGACTTAATATCCCACTTGTCTAATTTGTTGCAAACGTAGTGAATGCTTGGATACCAGTTTGCAGGTATTTTAATCCTTCCACTTTGCCATCTTGTTGGGAATTGTAGACGGCAGTTCTGATATAGCGAATGTTTCTCCGATTCAGGAATGAAGTGAATTCATCAGTAATGCACTGTTTCCCATTCTCTGTAACCAATGAATCCGAATTACCATACCTAGCAAACAGATCACAAAAACCACAATATGCTCAAAGTGACAGTTGAAGTGAGCAGGATTGCTGGATAGTTCGAGTATTAGACGTTAAGGATTACAAGAAACTTAGCATGATGTGGTGCAATTAGATGCGGTGCAATCAGATCAGAATCACCTCATCATGTAAGCATGATGCGGCGTGCCCAGCGATATCCATCCTCTTTTAGCCATGCTCGAGAAGGAGCAGGTACTGAAAAACTGGAAGGTTGCTGGGACACAGTGATTTCTCACTTTGTTGACATCTTTCGCAGTGTTTGCTATGGTTTCGACGTCTTTGTCTAGGCCTGGCCGCCAGTACTATTCACGAAGCTTGCACTTCATTCGTACTTCTAAATTAATTCTTCATTCGTAAATCTCAGAATGACCACTGTGTGCCTTGTGTAGGAACCTGCTGGCATGACTATCTTTGAGGAGTTTCGAAGTAGAAACAAATCTTTTCCAGTCAGTTCGTTTGTTATCTTAAAGTATGGCTTCAGATAGCAGTGAACTTCTTTGAGGGCCCTCCGTGTGAAGCCAAACTAGTTTAGATAAAAGTTCATCCGATTTGGTGGCATTTTTGACATGGTCCAGTCAGATTATCAGTCCTGGTATCTCGTATCAGAGATTCTTCGTGAGGGCCATTGACTGCTTCTGCTGACGAAGGCATGGAAAGTCGCAATATTCTACGACCGTCTACGACTGGATTATTTGATGCTTTCCGAAAGACGACCGCGTAAATTGAATACAGAGAGGCGATAAAGCTATCTGTTGAACTTACTGGATTTGCGAAAATCCATCGTTTTCTGAAGTAGAGTCACAAGAAGTTCATGCCTAACCCAAACTGTGAATTGCCTTCCGAGCAGAGATCTTCCCAGTATTCACAAAGCCAAAACAAGCCACAGCTTTGTGTTTGTTTAGGGTTGCGTATCTCTGGACTGCAACGTGTGAGAGGCATAGGATTCTGCTGTTGAGACAGCACAGAACACAAGCCGACATCTGAAGCAACTGTTATAACAAAAGTTGGCTCATTCAGTTCGAAAATGTAGATGCCCATCTTAGTTGCTATTAGCTTCTGCAAGGTATTGAAGGCTTCCTAACAATTGCCGCACCAGCCAAATTTGACGTATATATCAACGACACAGCAACCGTTGCAACATTCGAAAGGAATTTTTTGGGGGGGTTAATCATTGCACCTAAAGATACTTTGGCTTAACTCTTAAACTGCCTGCTGTGCACAATGTTGTCTAAAAACGTTATCCATTACATTAGAAAGGAAGGACGTGAATTACCCCCTCCAAAATTCGGATCTCAAAAATTTCAAAAAATAGACAGAATTTTCTATATTTTACCCCTTTTCCTGCACCACCTCGTTGCAACAGATCTACTATCTTCTGTTTACAGATATCTTTAACACACTACGCCCTTAAAGTGGTAGTACCACAGCGGAAATTTCTTGGAAATTCCGGAAATATTCGTATGGATCCAGCAATCTTGACAAAACTTTAGGGGAACTTAGTTTGGTTGGCAGGTTGACTATCTTTGCACAAAATGTTGGTATAAAGATTGCATAATTGGCTGGTTGGTTACCATGATGACTTAGCACATGCGCGAATAATCAAAATTTTATTGTAGCCTTAAATTTTTCTTTGACTGTACCAGTGCTTTCAGACTCTAGAGACTCTACAACCTAAAGTTGCAACCCAAAGTGAAATTAATTATGCGCAATTTCAATCTGGACATTCAATTTTAGAGTTTGGAATTGTAATATCTGGTTTGACTTGAGCAACAGTTTATGCAGGGACCGTACTCACAAAACGAGACAATATAAAATATAAACGTTAGTTAATTTATGCAATAGTTCTGACAGATTAATCAATTGATTAATTGATAAAAAATTAAGTACAATTCCTAATAAAAGCAATTACCACGGTCTATACAATTCTTGCCAGGAAGAACTAGGACCCTACAGAATTGGCCAGTTGGGACCCTACTACCAGCACTTGCGGGATACCTAACGTAGTATTTTATATCTGTCTGGTGTTGATACTAATTCTATTTGTCAGACGTCGTCCCGTTACTGCACAAGACTGTTCAGGACAGTCAACATTGGTCTTTGATACCTAGCAGAGTAGTTCTAGTCACCATGCTGCCAAAAAATTCTGGTTGGTCTCCAATACGACAAATAGTCAAAATTGAATGAAATTTACCACTATTGTGCACAAATTCGTCAGCGGAGACAAGAAAACGCTGTTTACTTGTCACACAGAATTCAAATTTGAGTGTTGCTGTGTGAATTTCATGAGCTGGGTCAAATTGACCCAGGGGTTAAATATTGAAAATAATTTCGCTCAGGCAGAACCAAGAATTTTCTTGCGACTGTCTTGGTTTTTTTAGTTGTATCATAGAAATTTGTGAGATGCCACAAGATGTCGCCGGATAAAAAGCCATTCTACGCTGTACAGAGCTGTTTAAACAAGGGGGTGGGACAGATGCATTTATGCATAAATTTAAGCATATGCATTTAAGGGTTAACAGAAAATACTATGCAGTTATTTGATCGCATTGAAGTGAATTTTTTCAGAGCAAAAATATAAATCATTGTTTTAGATTTTCTCATGACTTCTTGCCCCAAACTTGACCAAATTTTGCTGATATGTATGTCTGTATACTCTCCGACCGTTTTCTTTGTTTCTAAAAAACACAATAAGGGAAAATACAAAATTTACAATTTTTGGAAATATGCAAAAATAGAAAACTCATTTTTATGAAATACTAAAAAACGACCTGAGCGTACATGCAAACTACACACGAAATTTCAGATGAATTAATAAAGGATTGAGAGATATTTAAATTCATACCTTTTAATACATTTCGTCTTGTGTAAACAGCAAGCTAGTCCCCGCACCGCAGTAGGCCAGGTCATTTGATGCAGAACACGAAGAACAACTGTGCTAAATTTCAAGCAGATTGATTAAAGTTTTTGGTTCCCAACATCTGTGCAAAGTCCACCACGGTAGTGGAACTACCACTTCAAGGTGGTGGTATCATTTGTGCAGTGCTGTTGTGGTAAATCTTTGAAACGCTATAGCTTTCGCAATTTTGGAAGTTGGAAAGAGCCTTATGTATACATACTTTTAAAGCTTATAATCAGAACATTCACTTGAGTGAATGAAACTAGCAAAATTATCAAAAAATTAGCAAACATTTTGACATAAAGGCGAAATATACACCAAAAATCTTAGAAACATCGATTTCTCAAAAATGTAGAATCTGCCGAAAGTTCTTTTTGGGCCATGATATAAAAAGACTTTTGGGCCTACTGACGTTTTCTGGGATTGGCTCAACAGCTTTTTATACTCCAGAAATGCTTGCGAAATGTGCGGTGACACGAACGTTTACAAATTTGCATTGAGACTTCTCGCAACTGGAGAAGTCTTAGCTCCAACAAAGCAGAATGCCCCTCCGTAATTGTGCTAATTTTCATCCTGCCAAAAATCGCGCGAATTCATTAGATAGTTTCTGGGAATCGATGTTCAAAACCAAATAATCGCAGTTTTGCAAAAAATGGTTTTTCGGCCAAATCTCTAGGTTAAGGTGGTGATTCCTTTTGGAGACGTCAACTTTGAACCTTTTGGAGTTAAGAACCCATTTTTATATCAAAATGCAGCTCACCATTTGCTCGTTCTAATAAATACAACGAAACTACTTTAGTTCTCGGAAATTTTTCTACTGCATTTTCGAAGTAATTTAATTTTCCATATTTTTTGCAGACTAAAATAATTTTTTTCATGAGGCATCGTCCACATCATTCGATTCCACTATCAAATAGCTGGGGACCTTTTTTAATTATTGTGAAATCGCTCTTCGTTATAAACAAATTAGCTAAAATGTATGCGCAACCTGGAGTTTGCCTACTTTTCCCAACTTTGGTAAGCGACCACCTAGCTAGAAAGCAGCAATCGAGGAAGAAAGAAAAGGTCCCTGGGTATTTTTATGTAAAACACGTCTAGTAAGTGGCAACCCTCTAGCTTGCATAGTAAGTGCTCCACAACCGCTTGAAAAAATTTGGTCATGTTTTTGCAAAAACTACATTTTTGACGACAGCAGCGTACGGGATAATGTGGACTGTGGTTCATTAAAAAGAGACTAAGAAGTTGAGGAACCTGTGATTTATGCCAAGACTTAATTGAGTTTTTAGAAGTGTTGAAGTAAAGCTGTGACTACTTTTGAGCTTATAAGCTATTTCGGCATCAATATGTCAGTAAAAATAACTGACATTCTTCATAAATCATAAGTTCTCCAGAACAGACGGAGATGATATAATCGAATGGATCAAGAAGGCTGAACTGGTTGCAAGTTTTCAGGGTATAGACAATTTGGCAAAGTTTATATCCTTGTTTCTCCATGGTTCGGCCTTCGCCATATTTGACCAAATGGAGGAAGCGAAGAAAGGCAGCTATGACGAGATAAAGAAAATCTTGGTGTCGGTCTTCTCTCTGACGCCCTACCAAACCTTCGACCAGCTCAAACGCCGACGTTTGGGCCAAGTCGAGTCTGCTGATGCGTATCTGGTAGCAGCGACGAAAGCGTTTTGAAATGCCAGTTCGTCTGTGGGTCACAGGTTAAAGCTCTAAAAGGTCACGATGCAGGGATCGTGGAGTTGCTTACCTGTGCGAAAGCCGTTATGGCAGACCGACGACAAGATGGTGTTGGCGTTTGCGGGGGCACGTCTGCACAAGGAACGACTTGGGAAACCTTCCAAATTTGTGTGCTACGGATGTGGGAGGCACAGCCACTTTCGACGATAATGTAAACTGGTGTGCTATCTATGCAACTCAAGAGGATATACTGCCCAAAATATTGCACATTGTCACATGGCATAGTAAAATTTAATATATAAAGCTTAAAGCAAATTTTGATTCTATGCGCATGCTCAAAGCTACGATATTAGCTAGCCAATTATTCACCCTCTCTCTCTCTGGACTCTGACACAAAGATTTTGAGCAATGATAGTATGCCAACCAGTCTTGCTTAACCCAATGTTTTGTCATGATAACTTCATACATGGAAAAATTACGTAGAAAATCCCGGTAGGATGTGGGAGGCTCCCCCATAGGTGTAACGGAGATTTGTGGTCATAGTTTCCTTGGGGGGGATTGGGGGGTATCGCCCCTCAAAATTTTTGACCAATTTTACCCCCTCCCAGAATTTTTGACATACCCTCACCGAACTTTCGGCTATCACCCCCCGAACCCCCCCCCCAGGCTCCCAGCGATTTTTGGACCCGGTAAGGTAGCTAAATTTGGCCGAAAAAGTAATTTTTTTGAAAAATGTTTCTAAAATTTTGACTTAAAATCGCTTTAAAACCGTGCAAAATGCCTAAAACGTTAAAACAGGCCATATGTTGAACAAAAAAAGGCTAAATTACCGAAAATTTTGCACTGTTTGGCCATTTTCTGAAATTTCTGAGGTCCGCATTCTGGAGGGGGTTGGGGGCCTCCATCACCATAGTTTCCTTTGGGGGGGGGGGGGTTGGGGGAAGGTAACTCCCCCAAAATTCCCGAACCCCCCCAACGATTTTCGGACCCAAAACGTTAGCTAAATTTGGTTAGCTAAATTAAAATGGTCATTTTTAAAAATTTTTTTCTAAAATTTCGACCTAAAATCGCTTTAAAACTGTACAAAAAAGCTTAAAACGCCATTTTTCGAAATTTCTGAGGTCCGAATTCTGGGTTGGGTTGTGGGGGGGTACCCCCATCACATTTCGGAGGTCGGCCTTTGTGCAGTGCTTTTGTAGTGGTTTTTTAAAACGCTAAACCTTTCGCAATTTTGGTAGTTGCAAAGAGTTTTATACATCGTTTTACAGCTTATAATCAGGACATTCACATGAGCTTACGAAACTTTCAATATTAGCAAAAAATTGCAACAATTTCCTGACATCAGTGGCGGATCTAGGATTTTGAAAAGGGGGGGGCCGCTGAAAAATTTTTTGGGAGAACCAAATTTTTCCGGGGGGGGGGGGGGGAGGGTAAATATTTGCCTTTTCCGGAAACAAAATATTTTTTACAAGAAAATTAATATTGTGTATGGAAAGGTTAGTACACTTGCCAATTGGAAAACAACTATATCCTGTGAGTGAAGCAAAGCATGAGAATTTAGACAAGCACACAGTGGGTCTGGGGGGCGGACCCCCAGAAGTTGAAGAATTTTTTGAAATTGGAAAAAATCCCTCATGCAAACTTTTGAAAACATTAAATAAATAAAATGAAAATGTACAATGTACATGTATACGTATATAGTAACTTACGAAGTGAAGAACTTGCAGTAAAATAGTATATATAAGTATTTTCAAGGAATGGTGGCAATAAAGAGGATAAGTTACAAGGGCAACAAAGATAATGTGCAAAACGGGGGAGGTATGGGGGGGGGCTCAGTGCGCCCCCCCCCCAGAAGTTGAAGAATTTTTGAAATCGTGGAAAATTCAGCATTTCAAATGTTTAAAAAGATTAGTTAAGATGCGTTAAAAATGCGGAACCAGACAAAATTTCTTTTTGCGCTATCATACAGAGGACATATGGGCCGAGGGACGTTTTTTGGGTTTCGTTACACTAAATGTTTAAAATTTGCACTAAAGTTTCTCGAAACTGGGAACGTTTTAGCAAAAACCAAGAAAAGCGTCCCTCCGCAATAGTACGATTTCCATTCTGGCGAAAATTTCCAGAATCTGTCCTGTAGTTTTTGAGAAATCGATGTTTAAAACAAAAAAACCACAGTTTTGCCAGAATGGTTTTCCGGCCAAATCTCTAGCTGAAAGAAATAAAGTCCGGCTAGTAGGAATTTAAAAAATAAAAATATGCATTTGGACGCTGTATCGATTGAGCATAAATGGACGAAAATTGTTTGTAAGGTTTGGCAATAATTTTAAAAAACTGATTTCCTCGAAAATGGCCGTTTTTTGACCCTCAGAACGGTTTTTGCTTATACTGACTTAACCACTGCAGATAGCTCAAAGGTTGTAAAAGCAAAAATGTTCATTTTTGTGTCCTCTTTCCAGCAATAACAACGAATCCGGTGTCTGTTCTACCTACTGGAAGCCTAAGTCCAAAAACCAAAACTTTCCTATCTTTTCGCCTAAAAATTCGGGACTGGTCCCAGAATGTTAAAGAGCACGGAAATAGGTTATTTCGCAAGCTAAAGCCGTAAGAGTCAAAAATACCCGAAAGGAAACCAGCACCTTAAATCAATTTTAAGTCGAACTTTTAGAAAAATTTTTTAAAAATGACCAGTTTTCGGCCAAATTTAGCTAACGTTTATATGGTTGGTGTAGCCGAATGTTGGGAGAGGGTATGTCAAAAATTCTTGGGGGGAGGCAAAGTTGGTCAAAAATTTGGAGGGATCCACCCCAAAAGGAAAGTATGGTCAGAAAGTCCATAATACAGTTAAAGACATGTACTGTATTTCTCGCAACAATAAACACTTTAAGCCAAACATTTTTTGAAAAAATATGCAAAATTCGCCCTATTAATGCCAAAATTTTGGCCGTTTTTCGCGCCTTCGGCGCGACTACAAATTGCAGTTGGGGGGGAAACGTACGCGTATAGTTTCAGTGGACCTTTGGGTCTGGGGGTAAATCTTGGAAGGTTGGTGGTCGGCCCAAGAAATGGGATGGCGGCATGGGCGCACCCAGGGGGTCTTGGGGGTTCCGACCCCCCCCCCTTTTTTGTCCGATCCCCCGGGAATTTTTGAGGAGAAAGCAAAACTTGAGCTATTCTTAGTGCATAAAATCAAAAATTATGAAAATTTTTGCGTCTGCATCGCTTTTCTATCTCGATTTTTATTATTTTTCTGGCCTGCGGCGCTTTTCCAATTGAATTTGCCAAATTTTTCTCCGCCTGACTCTATGTATTTATGCTCCGCCTCTATGTATTAATGTAAGTTAATTAATTAATTAATTAATGTAATATTATTAATGTATTAACGCATGTATTATGTATTAATTTTATGTATTAATAACTTTTACAATGTTTTGGCGCCTGCAGTGCTTTTTCACCTCAATTTTTCGCACCTGCTTCTCCATTTTACTGAATTTCCGCGCCTGCGGCACTTTTCTATCTCGCTTTCAAAAAACAATTTAGAATTTTAACAATGTGCCTGGTAGAGTTTTCATTCAAATCTTTTCAAGCTTTCCCATACAAATTTTGCCATTATGATAAAGAATTTCTCAACTTTTATTGAAATCTTTTTAAAGATTTCCATTACGGCTTTTTTCAAAATTTCAAAATTTTCTCAGCTTCTGGGGGGTCCGCCTTTCAGACCCCCTGCGTCCGCTAGCGACTAGTCCTAAATCTCGTCATTTTTGCTGGTCCCAAAATGAACAGTTTGCCGCCGCCAACCCCCCCCCCGCGTAAACGTGTCCGGCGAAAGCAAAAACTTTTTTCCGGCTCGACCCCCCCCTTTTCAAAATCCAGGGTGCGCTCCTGGATGGGGTACCCCCTCCCAACCCCCCCAGAATGCGAACGTCAGTAATTTCAAAAAATGACCAAAAATGCAAAATTTAGCATTTTTTCTTCAAAATAAGGCCTGTTTTTACCGTTTTAGGCGTTTTGCTCGGTTTTAAAGCGATTTTGAATCAAAATTTTAAACAATTTTTCAAGAAATGGTCATTTTTTGGCCAAATTTAGCTAACTTTTTGGGTCCAAAAATCGCTGGGTTGGTTCGAGGGGGGGGGGGTAGCCGAAAGTTGGAGGAGTGTATGTCAAAAATACTGGGAGGGGGTAAAATTGGCCAAAAATTTTGGGGGGACATAGGTGTACCAGGCTACAGTTTATAACCCCCTGTGACACCCCCCGGAGAGGCCAGACCCATAAGTGTATCACCTGTTTGGGTTGTGGGGGGAGTAGAATGTCCGAATTTTTATCGGGGGACCCCACCAAAGTCCGAAATTTGGGGGCCCCCTAAATTGTACCCACGTTTTTTTAGCTAAAAATGCTTCTTTTTTGATGTACAGTACATTACGTACTCAAAAGTTTCTGTCAATAGTTTTCATATGCAAAAATAGGCCTTGAAAATGGACAAATTTGTACTAAAATATGCCTAAATTAGCCCAGATTTCAATTCTTGATCTAGTTTTTGTGAACAATCTCTCAATGGTCTCAAATATTGGTATAAACCCTCCTCTAGGCTCAAGCGATCATAATGTTGTCTTTTAATGTAACTGGGATTCGGAAAACCAGCTAAAGATTGCTTTAGAAAAATGCGTTCTCCTGCACTTTGGTCTCAATAATCCAAAAAATGTGTATGAGGTTAACGATATACGGATTCCGACAGCAAATTGTGTTAAAGATCTTGGAGTTTGGGTAGATGATAAGTTAAAATTTTCGGAACACTGCTCCAAAACTGCAGTAAAAGCGATGCAAAGCTCTAATGTGATTTTCAAGTCTTTTAGGTCTAGGGAATTGCCATTTTTGCGTGCTATGCATGTTAGGCACGTGCCATTGTAGAGTATAATTGTGTAATTTGGAACCCATACATGAAGAAAGACATTGTCAAAATTGAAAAGGTCCGAAAAGGTTTACGAAACGCGTCCCTTGTCCAAGTAGAAAATCTTATGCAGCGGTGTAGTTAAGGTGGTGATTCCCTTTAGGGTCTCATAAAGTTTGCACCGTCATTACTCATTCATTACTTGGAGTTAAGAAGCCATTTTTATATCAAAATGTAGCCTGACATTTGCTCTTTTTAATACATGCCACGAAACTAATGTTGCTTTTCTAAAATATTTTCAACGCATTTTAGAAGAAGTATAATTTTCCAGAATTTTTGCAGACTGAAGTAAATTTTTTCGCGAGACATCGGTTACATCCATTCGATACCACCATCAAATAGCTTGGGACAAGTTTCTATTTATTGTGAAATCGCTCTTCATTGTAGAGAAATAAGCTGAAACGTGTGTGTAACCTGTATTTTGACCACTTTTTCCAAATTTGACAAGCGATTACTTTAGCTAGAAAGCAGCAATCGGGGCAACCAAAAAATCGAACCTGGGTATATTTGTGCAGAACACGTTTGTTCAGTAGCAGCCCTCCAGCTTGCATGATGAATGCTCCACAATCTTTGGAAACAAATTGGTCGTGTTTTTGCAAAAACTACATTTTTTATGATAGCAGCCTACAGGATAGCAGTTGGAAGACGATCATGGGTCGGATAATTTGTCCCTCCCTGTGAGACCTTCAGATCGACGCCCTTAGTCTGATTTTACGGCTTGCGTAGTTCAAGAAACATTGGATTATTTGATTTCTGCAAAATGACAAGTTTTCGGCTATATCTATATCTATATCGGCTATAACAAGAAAATCGGCTATATCTCACGGTAGAGAAAAGCTTATCTCGATTACCCCCCACAACTCAAAAATCCCTTAAACTTGACCAAATGAGCTAAAATTTGGTGTGGGTATGTTTTCGACCACGCTGAGTTCAAATATAGCAAAATTTTTGATTTTGCGAAATTCGATTTTTTCGATTTCTAAGGGGGACCAAGGGAAACCGAAAAATGTTTTGTCTTCGATTACATCTTAAGCTTAAATCTTTAGCTTTTACTGAGCTAACGAAAAGCTGAATCGACAAACGGACTTCAGATACGTGTTCTACGACCCTTAAAACCCTTATATACATCTTTTCAGCAGAATCGAAGACAAAAAATTTTTCGGTTTCCCTTGGGTCCCCCTTATAAATCGAAAAAAATCGAATTTCGCGAAATCGAAAAATTTTGCGATATTTGAACTCAGGGTGATCGAAAACATACCCACACCAAATTTTAGCTCATTCGGCCAAGTGTTAAGGATTTTTGAGTGGTGGGGGGGTAATCGAGATAAGACCCAACAGGTTTTCATGAATTAATAAAGTGCTAAACCAAACATTACTTAATATGTGTCAGGGGGCTTGACAATCGAATTGGTCTGACAGAAACGCAAGGACAATAATTGGCTAATCTAGCTTTAATACTCTGTTGTTTACCTTTTAAAAATTTGGAGTACATAGTCAAATTGAAAAGGCACCATTATATAAGGGTTACTATCAGCGTGTGCAGCCTTCTTCGAGATGAGCAGCCGGTATGAGCTAAATAAAATTTTAATAGCCAACATTTTTGAAAGAATTCTCTAAAACATAAAATATTGTGAACACTGGGGCTTTCTTGCAAATTTCTTGGGGCTTTGAAATTTTTTGAAAGTGGCGTTTGTCCTTAGCTAAGGTCGAATTCCTAGTAACAAAATCACCAAACCAAAAAACGCTTTATCATTGCACGCTCTTATAGCCATAAAGAACAGAAAGAGCGAAACAAAGATCTGTCCCTACAGCGTGTGTTATCCGAAAATTCAGATTCCAGGCGGGGTCGATGCTACTTCCTTTAGCTCACTCCATCACTACCCCAAACAACTCATTAGTTGCCAGCACGTAACTAGATGGCTGTTATATGATTGCTTGAATCCTCCAGCCTATCAGGAAAGCTTTTGATTTTTTTGAATTTTGTCTTTAAGAAATACTAAGTGCCAATGCACAAACATTCGATATTTGAAGCTATTTATTCTAACTGGACAAATTTTTGATTTTTGTTTTTAAATATTTTCTGCATCTAGCAAATTCTCGTTTTTGGAAACTTATGAAAAAATTTTGATAGACATGGGTCGACGTTTTCTGACAGCTTTAGCTTCTGCTTTTAAACCATTTTTCCGTTTCCCTATTTTAGACATATTTTGGATGCCCTTTTCTGGAGTAAACTTAAGAAAGAAAGAAAAAAATTGCATACCACCATATTCTGTTTCCACATTTTAGACCGTGTTTCCGTTTTTATTTCCGCTTTCTAGACGTTGAATGTTTCTGCACTTGCAAAACATTAATTCTTAAAAAACAAAAATTAAAAATCAAAACCATCTCTGATTGGCTGGAGGCTTCAGCCAATCATGCAACAGTCATATAGTCAAACAGGTGTGCACTAATGAAACCAGGCTGATTGCTGTTGTAGCTCTGCTGTAACTTTATATATTTCTTGCAAATTTCATTTCAAATGAGGCTGTAAAGATTGTATCAAAAAATACAGCAAACTGTAGTTGAGTTAATAAGATTAATTAGCAACATTAATAAGATACACAATATCCTTTTATGCTATTTAACAAACCATTCACTAAAATAATAAATTTTTGACTTCAAATTTATGATTCTTTCAGTTAGATGCATTTGTTGTGTTGCTGAGTTTTAATTATTAAATTAATCCTATTATTCAATCGATTAATTAATTAACTAATTAATCGATTGAAGTCGAAAATCGATTATTTTAGTGAATGGCTTGTTAAATAGCATAAAAATATTTTGTGTACCTAATTAATGTGACTAATTAATCTTATTAACTTAACTACAGTTTGCTGTATATTTTAATACAATTTACAGCCTAATTTGAAATAAAATTTGTGAGAAATATATAAAGCTACAGCAGAGCTGCAACGTCAATCAGCTAGGTTTATTAGTGCCCACCGTTTGACTATAGGGCTGTTATATGATTGGCTAAAGCCTCCACCCAATCAGACAAGGTTTTTGATAACATTGGAACACATTTTTGATTTATGTTGTAAAATATTGTCTGTACCAAGCAAAATTTGGCAAAGTCTTGATTTTTGGTATTTCTGAAAGTATTTGTTAGATATGAGTAGTATAACCCCCCCTTCACCCTCCGCAGCTCATATGTTTACGTGTTAAAGCAAAATGATGAATAAAATGTCTTTGCTGTGAGTCATTAAATAATTCATAATTTCGATTGCTCGGCTTGTTGCGAGGGCGCTAAAAATCAATATTTGATGCAGCACTCATTTTGACATAAGAACCAACCCTAGCTAATACTGACGTCACAATTCCGCGAATTTCTCTGCTGTCTAAACAATGCTTGTGATTACGTAATAATAGCATCCTATGCAGCCTTATTTCTGCTTACGTAATGAAGCAATTATAACTCATTCCCTACTTAACTCAAAGCAAATTACATCACCAATTCCAGGAATTATCTAATCAAAACTACATGATTACGCAAACAGCTCCGCTGCTTGCGTAATCATTCAGTGAAAGCATAACTAGTCTACCTGTCCCGCC
>JASAND010028324.1:0-24744 GCA_030248195.1 Trissonchulus latispiculum | reverse complement strand
ACAGCGACAATATCGACAATGTAATCTAGCACTGCGAACGCAGGGATTAACGAAATCACGCCATGTTTACATAAGTTAAGATAAATACTTTGAGTATTAATTGGAGCATAGTTGGGTTCATTTGCTAAACCACAGCTCAATAGACGTTAGTTAACCTCCACCCGTATAAACCTACAACACCCAATTTTTTGCACTTTTATTGTATCGCACAGAAAATAATACAATGGTCTAGAGATTAGTTTACACGTTATAAAAGCACTATGTGTCAGAACTACTTCTGGAAAATGTGTTTCCGTACCTTGCGCATAGCGATCAGGGCGAGGCACGGTTTGTGTACGTATCATGTCGAGCTTTGGACCGACAACACCAACTTCTGATGGCTCCACAGGACGCTACGCTGCATAGAATTCTTTCAAACTTTAAACTATGTTACACTAAACCCAATACTATTATGTGGCAAAAGACTAGCTAGTTTTTCCAACATCGAACTTTTAGTGAAATGCGTAGCCCCCCCCCCAATAAGTACCAAATATCTATTTTTATGTTACGTTCTCGAACAATAAATGTTCGAGATATTTAGCAATAAAAACGTTTTCACGTTGGCTTTCAGGTTTTACTTGTTGCCTGGTAAAATCGGTCACAGTTGCGCTGTTATATCCTGAAAATTCTTGGCAAAGCTCATGCAGATGTTGTAGACCTTGAAACACAACTCAGGAAATTCTTATGACAAGGAAATGCGGCTGGAAACTACAGAAAAGATTTCCCACACTTTCTCGCACTTACCGGTGCTTTTGTTTTTGTTATAGTTGCCAATCCATTCAGGATAGGAATGGAAATGAGTAATTTTTAAATAGTCTCTCGGGTATTACAGTTTACCAAATATGTTTTCGTGATTCAATAAATCATATTTAGAATGTGATTCTATTCTCACTCGTTTTTACAACATTTCTACAAGGCAAATACCGGACACTACTGTATATACCAATAGAAATATATGCAAATGCAATGACAGATTGTTGATACACGAAGCAAAACCTTAGCTTGCAACAATCCGAAGTAACTGTCTTGCGATACACGATAATAACCACAGTATTTTAAAATGACAATTTAACTTTTTTAGCCTAATTATTAATTATGTTCAAACAAGCGAAACACAAAGTTTGCTATTGTCAAACGCTTAAACTAATTCAAATATCTTTTTTCAATGTGCTTCCAAATCCAAGTAGCCACGTGTTCCAGTCCCAGCGCCACAACTTGGACGAGTCCCAACATCGAACATCCAAGCTAAAAGCAAAGATAGTTATGACATAAGCTAATATCAATTGTTGTAAGCACTGATACAAAAGAGGAATCTCCTTACATTTCTGAGGATGGTTGCCATCTTGTAGGCCACTTCAATTTATGGCATTGGCTGTGTTTAAGTCAAACTAAGGAGAAAATTGTGCAGCCACATATTACTTTTTCATAATGCCGAAATTTATATGGCTACTGTTTCCAGCCCTTCTGTTGTGAACGATATTTTTGCTTTTGGAGTTAACTCATTTGCTCCTTAAATCGGTAATTCGTTTCATTTGATGAGTCTGAACACATTTCGGAAATTTCTTAAAAGAAAAATTTATACAACTCTTGCACTTTTACTGTGTTAAGTCTGTGCACACAAATCAGACAATGCACGGTGCAGTGCACGCTGGGAGGCCGGTCCTTAATCTAAGTTGCTGAAGCATACACATTTCTGCATGCTTCAGCTGTTTGTATAGCAGAGCTCCAACCTAGACAGCTCTACTGTACACCAAAAAGTAGGCCTCCCGGCCATGGCTAGCAATGGTACTGCCGCGGATTAGATTTGAAATTTGTCTAAACTTAGCTGTTAGCTGCAACATAAATGAGTAAGGTTTCATCAATTAAGAATAGTTTGAATCGTTGTATAAGACTTTACAACACATGTTAGCGTTGCTCACTAATTTCTACCGGGTACGTCGTATGGGAAGCTCTCGTGCGTGGCATTCGTGCGCATCGCACAATCGTGCCCCACACTCGGAGCTTCCCACACGGCGTGCGAGCTTCTTGGTCATCATCCGACAAGAATTTCCGTTCAATTAAGTCCACCATGTGCTTGAATTCCGGATCATTGCGCAGCGCGCGTTTCCACTCGGCGGAGGTGAGCACATTATCACCAATGGCTCAGATTTTTGGCGGGTACATGACCTCCGTCCCATCCATTTTCACTTCCGTAGGACGGTCATAGCCTGGAAAACGTGACAAAGCGCCCGGAACAACATTGTCACGGCCTGGTCGATAATCCACAATGAAATCCAACTCCTGCAGGCGCAAAGCAAATCTTGCCTGTCTTCCAGCTCCCAGCACTGATCTGTTGTTAAGGAGATCCTTAACTGCCATATGATCCGTTCTGATTATGAAGGCTCTTGTCGTCAGATAGTGGCGAAATTTCTGACATGCCCAAACCACTCCTGGTCCTTCGAGATATGTGGCCGAATAATTCCTCTCGTACACCGTCAATGTACGACTGGCATACGCCACTGGACGTGTCTTCACGGTCCATGCCTCGTCCATTTTCTTCGGACTACGAGGACTACGAGGACCGGTCCCAAGCCATGATGGCTTGCATCCACCGACAGGATGAAAATCTTGTCGAAATCCGGATACGCCAACACCGGAGCTTCGGTCAGAATCTTCTTCAATGCGTCGAACGCCCGTTGTCTAGCGTCGGTAAACTCGAAGACGTCATCCTTCTTGAGTAGTTCAATGAGCGGTGATGCCACCTTAGCAAAATTAGGCACAAACCTCCTATAGTACCCTGCCATTCCGAGGAACGACTTGACGCCACGGCAATCAGTAGGATTAGGCAGCTTGACCACTACAGCTACCTTGTCAGGATCCACTTCATAGCCATCCTGACTGATCAAATGCCCTAAGAAAGGGACTTTCTTGCGGATGAAGACACATTGCTTCAGTTTGGTCCGCAGTCCATTATCACGCAACTCCTGGAAAACGACTTTGAGCATTTTCAGATGCTCACTGAAGGATCTTGATGGAATCAGGACATCATCAATGCAAACAGGTAGTCCAGTCAGGACCTTTTCCATGATCCTCTGAAAAGTGGCTGGCGCATTGCGCAGCCCGAAAGGCATGACGTTCATGTGGAATAGTCCCATGTGAGACACGAACGCTGTCTTCTCTCGATGCTCAGGGTACACCTCAACCTGCCAATAACCAGCTGCTAAATCTATCGTGGAGAAGATTGCACTACCCTTGAGCTGGTCCATGATTTCGTCAATCTTTGGCAGTGGGTAATTGTCCATCTTGGTGATCTTATTCAACCTGCGGTAATCAATTACCAGTCTGGTGGAACCATCCTTTTTACCAACCAGAATGCAGAAAAAAGGCCACGGACTTGACTGCTGGACCTCGGTTCTATGCTTAAGGTCCGATTGGGTTGCCGAACCACGACTGTGTTATCCTGTTCTATAGATGGTTCCAACGGTAAATCCAACGGATAGAATCCAGGGAACATCCTGTGAAACTTGCTTACACTTTTACCAACCGGTTCCGCCCAAAGCGAATAGGTGGCCGGATGCCCGAACCATCTATTGAGATTGTAATGGATGGTCTGCAAATCGATCCCTGCCTCCATTGCGTAGGATGTTGGCCTTTCCGCCTCACGGACCTGGACTGCTGGACAGGCCTCTCCCATCACCATGCCTTTAGGGAGGTCAACAATTCGGTCTCCTCCATTGTACACATGAATGTAGGTGACCTTTGGCGTTACAGTCAGGACACCAGCCTGAGGAAACAGTCCATGTGTTTCAATAGCTTGCGAATCCGCTTCAAACAGCGTGAACAGGATATTCGGTAAGGCCAAGTCCCCTGGCATCACCGCCTTCACCGAAACATCCTTTTCTCGATCAGGGAGTACTCTGACCCTATCCCTGATACACAGGTTGACAGCTGCAGTCAAAGGAATATTATACACCACCAATATCCCCTGCAGTTCAGCAGAATTCAGAAAGAGCACTCTTCCATAGTAGTTAGACATGAAACCATCACCAGGATGAATGCTGTAGCCCATATCGCAAAGGAAGTCATACCCTTTTAGCATTTCCTTTTGTAACTCCGGAACCACATCGAACCTGTACGTAGTACTTTCCGCCATCTGACCTTGCGTCTGGCAAAACCTCAACGTCAGTTTGCATTGGATACCAAGGATACCAAGGATTACCAAGGATCGCTAATTTATTGTCTTCTCCGGCTGCCGAAATGCTATGCATCTCCGCTGCTGTTGTGGGCGTCAAGGCGTGATGCTTGACCCTTTCATAGAATTCCTGTGAGATCAATGATACAGAAGCACCGGTGTCCACCAGACCCAGGACAGTGACATCATTAATCCGGAAAAGAACATATGGCGAGTGACGCAATGAGATGGAAGCAACAGAATTCGCAAAATAGTCCGCTTCGCCCTCCATAACCTGTCGGATAGCTTCACGGATGCCCTTTTCGGCCGAGCCGTCATGGTCTACCTCGGCTCCGGGATGCCCCGAAGTCGAAGGACGGTCCGTGTTGTCGTCAGGTTCGGTGGCCTTTGACACCTTTTCGACCACATTGGCGGTGTCTTCCTGACGGAATTTTTTCATGAAGGGACTCAGAACCTCTTCGAAATCCTCCATGTTGTCAATGACCGTTTTCGCTGCTGCCTTCATTTTGGGTGATTGCCGTTTAACAGCACCCTCCATTTTCCCCAACTTTTTCTTTTCTTGACTCCAGGCGTCCTGAGCTTTGGTCAATCGGGGCCAGTATGCCTCCAACATATCCGAATCCAGCTTGGACAAGTCCAACGGATCAAACCAATTGAACGTCGGAATATCGTCAGAAGCCTTGGTCGGCTTCCGACTCGCGGCATTACGAGGAGTTTGCCAGGTATCACCAACTGACTTTTTTGGCTTTTTGGGCTTCTTTGGTTTCCAAGATCCCTGAGATTCCTCATGTTCCTGATGTTCCTGAGGCCTCAAAGGTTCCTGGTGTTGCCGTTGCGGCAAATGGAGTCTTCTGGGGAAGACCCCAACCAAATGGCGGTCTGGCTTCCTTCCATTATGCAACACACAAGCCATTTGGAAGCACTTCGCTTGAGGATATCCTTCAATGCATTTCCAACGTGGGGTATGCAATTCCTCATCGGACAAATCTCCAATCCAATGATATCTCAACATATTGACATGGCCTGAATGACGAGGCTGGTTGGCTGGTCGGCATCCATGACCGACTCGAGATCCCTGAGATCGATGATTCGACAAATTGTGACCCCTGTGGTGGAGTGGCCCTGCTAACATGACCTGCCTGCGGATTTTTGGCGAGGGTCCGCTCCCCCATCATTCGTTTCCCGAATTGCCACCACCTCTCTGACCAGCATTGCTTCCACCACCACCACCACCACTTCTCTTCCTGAACCTACCACCGCCGCGACCTGCTGCCAAGAAGCGACCCGAACCGCGCGTTGCACCACCACCGGGTGGGCGTTTCACTTCAAATTGGCCAGTGCCATCATCCTTCTGTTTCAGCAGACATCCAGAGAACCTGCTGTTGACCATACCTCAGCCAAAGCGGGTCGTCACCCCAGAAGGTGATGTTCTTATTATACACCGGGCAATGTGCCAACCTGTAACCAGGTTCCGAGCAGTATGCACAACGATTGGACCTGTCCTGAGCGGAAGATGCCTTCCCTGAACTTCCAGTGGCCGCCTGTTGCTCCACCAAGAAGCAGACTTCCTCCGGGTCCAAATCTTGCATGTTTGGGTCGTCCAATATCTCACAGGCTGCGACCCCTTCATCGACCCCTTCATCGTCAAGTTTGATGGCCTGTTCTCATTGCGTGACTCTGGACGATCGAGTTCCTGATGTCCTGCAGCTCACGTTTGAGTTCGCGTACATACGCTGGATATTCCTGTTGGTCAACGGGTTGAACCCTCTCACCATCACCAACACTACATATGGTCTCCATGGGCTTTGACTTGGTATCACCCTCGTCGACCGCTTCCAAAATGCGCACGGCTCGCATGAATATATCATTTGGCCTTTGATGGTCCCAATTTCCAGCAGAAAAGCTTTGCAGGCGATGGACCTCAGCTTCCCCCCTCATATAGGTGCTCGTTAGTAAATACAAGGAGTACGCTTGCGCAAAGGAACGCATCACTCCGCGTCCGTCCACGTACATCAATGAAGACAGACAGGCAGGGATGGGAGATGATGCCAACAGCGCGCTAGAATATGTAACAGGAGAGACGCCGCCGCTTACGTTTTGAAGACGGACGGTTAGTTGCTACCAAGGCCCCAAGTGTGTAGCACACTCGCGCCGTTTACAACACGCGGGCCCGGGGGAGCACCTGGGGGGATCTATTTGAGGTGGTCCACGTCTACAGGAGTTCCCACGGAGGTGGTTCCAAACTCCCCTGGACCTCAGCTCATTGTGGTAATCCAAGTTAAATTCTGACGCAAGTTCCGCTTCCTCTCGAAAAAGGTACCCGAGCGTATTTATTGACCGATTTGGTGACTGGCTCATAAAGCTGATGGAGAATAGACACAAATTCATCATAAGTTCCCATGGTTTGGCCCTCCAGGTCTTGCTTGACTGACTCGTCAAGCAAATACAACAACAATGGTCGTTTGAGGTCAAGCTCGGCACCATTAGCCTCCCAAGTTGACTCAAACATGTTCAACCATGTTGATAGTCTGATGGCACCTTTCCTGCCCTGAAACCTGGAGATGGAATTGAACCACTTGGTGTAGTCATTAAACATCTGAACTTGCTGAGGTGTCATTTTGACCATGTTGACCGACCCACCCGACGATGGCCGTCGCGATGGGGGTACAGTTGGTTGAACCGTCTGATCCTGAGATGGCTGGTGACTGGTTGATGGTCCCACCGACCCCATATGACCACCTGGACTGGTTTCCGGAATTGATGACATCAAACTCCGGCCACCAGCATGAACTCGATGACCGGATTGTCCACCACTAACCGATGGCCACAAGATATTTGGTCGTCTGGTCACCGGTGATGAAGTATATGATGGTGTTAACCAAAGGTCCGGTCGCAATAGCTGGTTACTCACGACCGTCGTCTTCACAGTGATCACGACTGACCCCTCTGGACGCTGGGTCGAACCCATCTGTCCACTGTTAGTCCGTTGTGAGGGCTGACGCACCATAACTTGTTGTTCCATTCCAGAATTCGTTGCTACCTGGGTGATGACACCTGCGGAGCACCTTGATGGACTAGGCTGATGAGACGGTGAAGACAAAGCCTGGGACCCAGCATCATGCGATTAATCTCAAGACAGCCTATGCTGTGCTCCCGACTCCATTGCCCAATTGTTCAGTGCCGCCGTTCCAAGTGAGAATTCGTGGTCCAAATCTATTCCGATATTCTGGAGCACTGACTGAACCAGGTCACTCAAAGGTGGCAATCCAGGCATCGCCGCAGCTCCCAGGGCCATCATATCATCATCAGAATCTTGTAAAGCCTGCCCACGGTCTCGAGACAAACCCAAGTCCATGCGCTTCTCAAGGCCGATGACTGCCCGGTCCCCGGGACTCGACTCAGACGTCTGAGGAGAGTTCCTTAGATCCAATCCAACTGCATTCCAGCCCAAAGTCCTGATGGTGTCATCATGAAACCACCGAGTCTGAGCGGTTGCCCCGCCACGCTGGTCGTCATCCAATGATGCCATGCTTGAGGTCGCTGTTAGGATGACAGAGTCTGTCATGCCAGACCTGCTTCAGGCAATTCAGGCTCAGACAAGGTGGTCAAAAAACCGGAATTCGATGGGTCCAGAGAAGGGCACTGCTTTTTCGAGCAGTCCCTGATGCCCATCCACTCTTCTTTCTTCTTAGTTCCGCCGTCGAAGCAGAACTAGACCGGGGCGCATCCCTAGCACCAGGTCCAAGTCACTGAACGACCCAGACGTCATCCTAGACGTAGACGGCAGGCATCCCATACAGTCCACATGGGAGTCCCACGGTGTCCAGTCACACTATATGGTTGGTAACGTAGTTCCTTCTCCTTCAAGCGTTGACTAGTGCGCTTTTGATCCATAGAGTCGAACTCTCTTCTTAAATCTATAAAGTCTTTTTGAAAAACAATATTAGATACGACTCAAAAATTGTCCTTTGGTACCCCAGAAAAATGTACTTATATGCGTATATAAACGTTTAGACAAAATGCAATATATTGGTGGTAATTGAGCAGATGCCTGCTATGTTTTAGACCTGAAAAGGAAACAATTACAAAAATAAGCCTAAAAGAATGAAATGAATTTCATGAAAACCATGAAATCACAAGGACAAACAAAATTACAATAGTAAAATTATTTGTATTATAGGTACGAACATTGGAAAAAATTCCTATCTCAAATCCAAAAATAGCCCGAAGTTAGCTCACCCCAAAAATAATTGCTGTATTAGAGCCTAATTTGAGGTAGACACAGGCACACAATTATATACGTATACAAACAATCACACCCTAGAGAAAAATTTTTTCAGATTTTTGACCCTAGGAGGGGTTTACCTACCTAAGAAAGATGGAAAAAATTCGTGCGCTAAACGCGAGCAACTACGAAAGGAACCCCAACGAAATTAAACAAAATTGATAAAAATTTGGAAAATGTTCACGGGTTCAAGCAAGAAAATCCCTGAGCTCCTGGCAGCCTAATGCAGCGGGGCTAGTACCTGATTCTACGTACAAGCACCGTTACCACACCTGAAGACCGTAGCACAAACAGACAACTATTACAGGACACGGTCGGGACAGCTTTGCCAGATGTTAACCGGGTAATTCACCTGCCCTAAGTGAAGAGACGCCTCCTCACTCTCACTATATTTGGGATTCGAACAGGAATTACCTACATAGCGTGAGCTCAGTAGGCTTAACCCGATTAAAATAGTAACAATACTTTAATAAGGAAAAGAACAACAATATTATATAAGGATAATAAAAGAAGTCATGGGCAGAGCCCTCAGTTATACGTATCAATCACAATCACAAAAATACTTACAGTTAGATAGAGCACCCAACGTACCAGCAAAGCTCTGGAGAGAGCTTTGGGGGAGGACTATACAGAGGGGTAAATATCAGAGCAATACGTGGAGATTAGAGAGCGTAGCAGAGCAAGTGTACACAACGGCAGAAAATACTAAGACTGAAGGGGGGAAGCGAGTGTTGGGCTGAACCCTCCCACGAGAGCCCCCTAGTGGATGATTTCCCCCACTCACGTAGCTCCCCTCATAGCAAGGGGGGGCCCAACCAATCCCAAACATACACGTTGGGCAGCTACGTGGCTTGCACACTTAACCCAGCCCATTTGTGATGATGTTAGACAAAGCCAATTAAATAGTTCAGCACCAAAAGGACACAACAAGTAACTACTAGTTCCGGCTATGCAGTTAGGCGTACCCGAGAAACATTCACACAGGAATTGCTGAATATGTCGGAATCGCTGAAGTGAATATATGATTCCTATGTTTTGTGGGCTTATGCCAACCTGACCATCCGGTAACAGTTCTATAACTGTGGCAGAAAACGGTATCAGTGTGGAATTTTTCTATTTAACAGTTAATAGAATGCAGACATACTGCAGCAATTGAACATGATAAACAAAGTATGTATGATATAATAACAACAATATGAAATTTTTTAGGGATTTGGGTTGCAGTTGTCTATCTTCAATAAATGTTTCCACAGCGCCAGCCATTGCTTCTTAGTAGCCTGTATGTGCATTCTTATTAATTCAACATGCTGAGACAGTTATTCTCAGCAGCGACGGCGGAAGCAGGGTGTGATAATTCCTTATGACAAACATGAAAGCGCACAAAATCTGGAACACATGATAAGCAGAGCATTGACATGCAATCATGTTTACTCCATGAGCAGAGATTCCGTAGCGGAGCATTCCTTTGGTATTGACAATCAATGACAATAACTTTATTGTTGCGAGCACGCAGAGACTGTGCCAAGCAGAAGCGATCGCACGATTTTTTGTCAGCACCACCGAAACTTTAGCATCAGAAAGAATTTCTGAAATCAAATCTAGGGTGTCACAAAGGCTTTTTGCATGATCACTGGAATCCCATTCTAAGCAAGATTGACTGACGATATAATGAACTGTCCATTGCTGATCGGTGGTGAGCTCTCTCAAATGACAAGGTGCTCTGATCGCAAAATGGCGAATTAGAGGATGGAATTTATCATAATGTTGAACCAAAAAAGTCACTTCCAATGCAATCTTCCCCAAGCCATAAATTTCAATGCAATTCTTTGCAAAAAGGCGACCGCATCTCAAACTCAAACTTGAGCGATCTCAAACTGAAACATTATCAACAAAAATGTTCTTATATCTGTAGTAATACCCTGTTGTTGAAAATACGTAATACGTAGAAAATTTTGTGTACAACGAAATAGTCGCCTTGCTGGAGTGTGACGTCAGAGTCTGGAATGTTGTTTTGATTACTTTTTTTAAAAGTTGAGTCCTTTAATATGCAAGATTCTGCTGGCACAACTTTCTCCGACATTTTTAGACAAGATCTTGAAATGCGAATAGTATGTACTATGTTCCTTAAAAGTGTGCAACATTTTAGAAGGATTTGCTAAACTGATCAGTGTTATTTGAAAGTTAACATAAACCTTCAACTTCACAATGTTAACGAATGATCACAAAGATTTTTAAACTAAAGTCTGACACAAAAATGTGTGTACAAAATCTGTAAGGCCTCCTGTGAACTCAATATACGTCGTAACCCCATAAAACCATATATTTTCGGAATCCTTGGAATTTCGGAAAACAAACATTTTTATAAAATTTAAAATTTTTTAAAATTTCAAAAATTTTAAAACATCGGTTTATCGGGGAATTTTTTCGGACCGTTCAAGCTATTCAGCTCATTCTTTCAGAAACATTTTCCCGTCCGAAGACGCATCGATTGACACAAGTACGAAAAAAATCGGTTGAGAAATAAGCATTTTATTCCAAAATTTCGTTTTTCCATTTTCTTTGATGTTTGCCGGTTTTTGCAGGTTTGACTGGTTATTACTCGCGACTCGCTCAACGGAAGACTTTTTTAATTTGATTTTCAGCACCGCCTAGGCGTCAGCTTTCCCTTTTCACTTTCACAGCTTTCACAGAAAGTAGACTTTTGTAAAAAATACCACTTTTTGACCAAACATTTCGGCAAAGCAAACTTTAGCAAAAGTGAGTAAAAGTAACATAATCATAAAGTTCGAGCTGAGCTGAATCCAACGATCTTAAGGCCGGTTCACACGGTCAAATTTTCATCAAATAAATTTGATCAAATTTTTTGACAAATAAAAATTTGATCAAAATGCATGTTTACACGAGAAAATAATATTTGATCAAATTTTGACCAAATTGGGCGCGAAATTTTGAACTTTCAAACTTTTTATCACGCAAACAAAGTCTCGTAGGCGAAAATTAGCTGCGTTTATGGTAGTACTGGGATTTTTAGATGAACGACTTTGTGCTAAAGCCCTCTACTGAGCGAAGGAGATGTTGGTACTAACTCATTTGGCTACTGGCTTTAAATAACATTGTTAGCAGTATATATATGATGATTTTTTAGCTTTGTCGTGGCCAATTCGATATTTCACATTCCACAGTTTGTCCTATCCCTGATAATCCCTGATAAAGTTGAGTACGCTGCACGTCATGTTTCAGTGAAAACAGCATGACTTCTTTGTTCACTAAATAATGTCAACGCTTTAACCAAAAAGTACAAAGCAGAATTCAACTGGAGCACAGAGTCACGTGAATGCGAGGCTAAATACAGTTGGTTCTTTGATCAAATAATTTGACAGGTATTGCGCACGGAGCAATCCAGTTTGATGGTTTGACGCGAATTTGATCAAATGTTTGAAGCAATTTGATCACTGTACAAACCATCAAATTCCGTCAAATTTGCAGTTTGATCAAATTTGATCAAATTTTTTTGACGAAAATTTGACCGTGTGAACTGGCCTTTAAGGTTTTGTTGCTACGACTTATATTGCGCCAATGAATTTTTAAACAATATCCCTTATTTCAATTGGTTTCTGCTAGTTTACACTGCTTCAGTCAAAGCACGGCGGCAACATCAAAGTGAGCCAAAAACCAGCTGAAATAAGGGATATTGTTTAAAAATTCATTGCTGGCGCAATATAAGTCGTAGCAACAAAAGCTTTATATCGTTGGATTCAGCTCTGCTTGAATTTTATGATTATGTTATTTTTACTCACTTTTGAAATCTGGTGGTGGTATTTTGTGTATTTGTATTGTAAAAGTGGTATTTTTCAAAAAATCGACTTTCAAAATTTGAAATACCACATATATCAGGTGAAAGCGGGCGCCTAGGCGGTCCTGAAAATCTAATCGAAAAAATTTTCCGTTGAGCGAGTCGCGAGTAATAACCAGTCAAAGTTGCAAAAAGCGGCAAACATCAAAGGAAATGGAAAAACAAAATTTTGGATTGAAATGCTTACTTCTCAACCGATTTTTTCGTTCTTGTGTCAATCGATGCGTCTTCGGACGGGAAAATTTTTCTGAAAGAATGAGCTGAATAGCTTGAACGGTCCGAAAAAATTCCCCGAAAAACCGATATTTTAAAATTTTTGAAATTTTAAAAAATTTTATAGAAATGTTTGTCTCGCTGCAAGGATTCCAAAAATATATGGTTTTATGGGGTTACGACGTATATTTAGTTCACTGGAGGACTTACAGATTTTGTACACACATTTTTGTGTCAGACTTTAAATTTTAACAGTTTACTTCAAACTGCAAGACGCTGTAAACAGGAAACCATGATGATCTAACAATATTCTAAACAAAGCTGCAATTAAACACTGATTTGAAAAATTTCAAATTTGCATTGAGAGAACAATAATGGAAACCTCCATAGCACTTGCATTTAGCACGAGAACGATGTACTTAATGAATTTATTTAAACTAGTTTAAGAAGTAAGTTGGAACTGTAAGATGCTGTTTAAGATTTTTACTTCGGAACACTACCGATGTCGCGGCGAGCGCGAAGATACATCATGCTGTTGCTATGAAACTGCCTATTAGTTCCTTATTGGCAACTTGTGTTCGATTATGCAAATTTGTTTCCTTGCCAACTTGTTTACTTTCAATCTTATGGAATCTGTCTGACTGTCTAGACGAATGATTAGTGTGTTTATTTTTTTCTTACCTTTGATGTCCTTTTAAATCCAGTTTTGTTTTCTTTTGTATTAAAGACATAGGTCTTCACATGGTGCCGAAACCCTCACGCAACCAGACGACTGTAAGTTCATTGCTGAAAAGTTCTGTTTGAGAACTTTCGAGGCGGGAGGGCCAATAGTTTGGAATTTTAGTTTTTATTTTTTGAAACTTTTGCTGCTTTGTCCAGTTTAACGGCGAAGCAGCACACTCAAATGAGTGCACAGTCTAATTAATCTAGCATAACTCAGTTTGTGGGATAGCTGAATTGAAGCAGTCCATTTGATTCAGATCATAGTAGAAGTTTAAAACTGGAAGACCTCTGTTTGAGTGTGTCCAAAGTTAAAACTTAAGACGTTTATTTGTTTGATTTTGTTGTTTGGGGGTTTTGATCTATGGATAAGGATCTCAAACAATTGAAACGTCGTCGTGGGGCCATTCGGGCTCACATCACCCGCAATCTGAACCTGGCTTCAGACAAGCTGCAAGAGGGATCAGACGCAGACCCTGAAGACTTTGAGAACGTCCGAGATGCCTTGGTGAAATTTCAACAGCAGCTGGAAGAGTTGGATATTCAGATTGTCCAACTGGTTCAAGATGACGATGCTGATGCAGATATTGGAGACGCTGCTGAAATTCACGCAAGTATTACTGAAACGACGATTAGGTTGGAGAACCGCCGAAAGAAAATTGATCGTCCAGGATCACCGATGGGTAGTCAAAGTGGAGCTACCGGTCAGTCTAGTTGTCGCAAGAAGCAATCGACGAAGCTTCTGAAGCTAACAATTGAGAAGTTCGATGGTCAGCCACTGAGGTGGCAAGAGCTTTGGGATAGTTTTGAGTCAGCTATCCATGACAACGACGATCTGAATCCAGTGGATAAGTTCAACTATCTGAGAAGCCTCCTAACTGGGTAAGAGGAACGAGCGATTCGAGGAATTGCGGTGACCAATGCCAACAATGGGACCGCTGTTGCCGACCAAATTGTCATCTTCTCTCACTTTGATGAATTATTGCGTTTGCCTGTGGCGACCAAGGAAACAGCGAGACTCTGAAGTATTTACGACGATTGTGAACGCTACATTCGAGGTCTAGAGGCACTGGGCATCAAGGAAGATAATTTCAGTGTGGTATTCGTTCCCCTGATTTTGTCGAAGCTTCTTGAAGAAATCAGGATTCATCTGAATCGTAAGAGTGGATGTCAGAAATGGCAACTCTCACAGCTGAGAAAGCTGCTGAAGGAAGAGATTGTCGCCCGGGAGTTAGGTGAAAACAAGCAACAGAGAAAGGATGATTCAGATCGGAAGCCCTTTGGTCTCAAGGCTTGCGCTACGTCAGAGGCCCTTGGAGCTTCTGCCGCACCCAAGGCGAAGTGCATCTTCTGTAGAGGAGAACACTATTCAGATGAATGTCGTAAGTTCCCAATCCTGTCAACGCGGAAACGTCAGCTGAAAGATCGATGTTTCTGTTGTCTGAAGCAAGGTCATGCTGTTGCAGTCTGCCCGAACCTGAAGAAGTGTTATCATTGTAGTGGTGAGCATCATCGAAGCTTATGTCCGAAAATGTTTACCGAGCCGAAAGAAGCTGCTGCTAAAGTTGCGGAGTCGGCAGATTCAATGTCGGAGTCTCAAGCAAAACGACAGCCAGCTATGCTTTCAACTGGACAGAAAGTGGTAATGCAGACAGCTACAGTTGAAGTGTCTGGACCCAAATCAAGATTGAAAGTGCGTCTGTTCTTCGACAGTGGCAGTCAAAGGTCGTACATCTCATCTGATGTGCAGAAAAAGCTGGGTGTCAAGACGACGAATCGTCAGACAACTGTGTCTGTACGTTTGGTGCAGAGCAGAGTACAACAATTGCTACTTTTTCAGTGAGCGTGAAGCTCCATCTATGTGATGGCTCAGCCAAAGACGCGATCTTGAATGTGGTTCCAACGATCAGTGCTCCAGTACAAAGAGTAGCTGTCGGCCGTGATCGATATCCTGTTCTAAAAGATTTGTCACTGGCTGACTCTGCGCTGAAGCTTAATTCAATGACGACCGTTGATGTGTTGATAGGAAATGATTATTATATGGAATTAGTAACGGCAGAAAGGATTCATTTGGAAGACGGCTTGTACGCCATACGTTCAGTATTTGGATGGGTTCTTTCTGGAAGACTGGACGAAGCTGTTACTAGTGAAAACAACGCTAGTTTGCCACTTTGCTAGTTTGCCGCTAGTTTGCTAGATGACCTCCAGTCATCGAGATACGATGTCGCCTGATACAATACTGAAAGAATTTTGGAAGCTAGAAACCATTGGAATAAAGGATTCGGCTATTGATTCTGATGATGATATTGCTATAAGGCAGTTCAATGATTCCGTCCAGTTTGTGGATAGAAGGTATCATGTGAGCTGGCCTTGGAAACAAGATCACCCTCCCTTGCCCAGTAATTACGGTCTAGCACTAGGTCGTCTGAAGAGCCTACACAAGCGATTGGTTGAGTCACCAGATTTGATTCGAAAATGCGACGACGTCATCCAGCAACAGTTGAAAACTGAAATTATTGAGACGGTAGATAAGCAACAATTTGATGGATCAAAAATCCACTACATCCCACACCACTGCGTGATCACTGCGGCGAAAGCAACAACGAATATTCGTGTAGTTTACGACGCGTCTGCCAAAAGCAAAGGACGTGTTAGTTTAAATGATTGCCTTTACAGAGGTCCTGTAATTCTGGCTGACCTGTGTGGATTGTTAATGCGATTTCGAATGAGTTCAATTGCAATCATCAGTGATATCGAAAAGGAGTTTCTGCAAGTTGGATTGCAAACACCCGAAAGAGATGTAACAAGATTTCTTTGGGTAAAAGATGTCCAGAAGCAACCAGTAGGCACTAATCTTGAAGTCTATTGATTCTGCCGAGTTCCATTTGGTGTGATATCAAGTCCATTTCTGCTTGCCGCCACGATTGCTCATCATCTTAGGGCAGGTGGAACCGACACAGGTATTTCTGTTTTGGAAAATATCTACGTTGACAATGTGTTCCACAGCGCGAATTCAGTCGATGAGGCAGTTATGTTTTACCACGAAGCAAAAGCCTTGTTTCGTCAGTTGTCAATGAACTTGCGCGAATGGGCATCAAATTCAAAGGAATTCCTTTCCCTTATATCTTCTGAGGATAAGGTAAGTGGAACTAGGATGAAGGTACTGGGACTAGGATGGGAGTCAGAACGAGACAACCTTTACTTTCCTGCACCTGAACGTAGCAGAAATGACCTTACAAAAAGGTTAATTCTTCAGCGAGTCTCTGAAGTCTTTGATCCGCTTACGTTGCTAACACCTGTCACCATGAAAGGAAAGCTGATAGTTCAGGAACCGTGGAAACGTCACTTAGCATGGGATGATGAAATACCAGAGGATCTAGCAGAGCAGTGGAATTGTGTAAAGGACGACTTAGCTCGAATATCTGTTTTTGATATTCCTAGCTTCGTCGGTCCTGCTTCCGGTGTTGGAATCCAAGTGCACTGCTTCTGTGATGCATCAGCCAAAGCATACGCTGCGTGCGTCTACATAGTTTTCAACGAGAACGAGTGTTTTAGAAGCCACAATGTGTTTGCCAAGGTGCGGTTAGTCCCACTTAAGAAAGTATCCTTGCCTCGATTGGAGCTGATGGCGGTGCTGATCGGTTCACGTTTACTACGATTTGTTAAGACCAACTGAAAGTACAGATACAGAAACGGATCCTATGGACGGATGCCAAGTGCGTTCTAGCGTGGATTAGGAGCAAGAAGCTGATGCCCGTTTTTGTAGAAAACAGGATCAGGGAAATAAAGATTAACGTAAACGTTCGATTCCGTTATGTGCCCTCTGCTGATAATTCTGTGGATATCCCTAGTCACATGGATGCAGCTCAGAAGACCTTCTGCCGTCCTCTCTTTAGTGGAAGGGCCCTGCGTGGCTGACGAAAGATGAGTCGGCGTGGCCTCCACATGAAGAACCAGAAGCTACTGAAGAAGTTGATAATGCTGAAGCCGTGATCAAAGCTGAAAAGATCAATCCATTGCCATATAGCATTGATATTAAAGAGATTTTCTAGTTTGTGGAACATACTCAGAGTCACTGCTCTGGTACAAAGATTTATTCGAAATTGTCGTGAGCATAAGAAAGTATACTCTCATCTTCAGGTTTCTGAGTTAGCAGAATCTGCTCTGATTTGGGAACAATGGGCTAAGAGAAGCTTTTATGGACGCCATTGAAGCGATTCGTAGAAAGAAAAAATGCGCTATTGTCCAACAGCTGGGACTGTACGAAGACGAACACAACCTGTTGCGTTGTCGAGGACGATTGGGAAATTCAGATCTAGCGGACGAGGCCAAGTATCCGACCCTGCTACCGAAGAATAATCACTTCACAACACTCGTGATCGAGGATTGTCATCGCAGGCTTGGTCATGCCGGTTTTCGGCATACCATAGCTCAACTGCGATTGAAATACTGGATTCCCCATTGCCGATCAGTTGTGCAAAAGATTATTAGATCTTGCACTGTTTGCCGAAGATAGGAAGGAGGAACGTATCAAGTTCCTCCCCCTCCACAACTGCCAAGCATCAGAGTCACACAATGCCATCCGTTTACGTATGCCGGTGTGGATTACTGTGGACCACTATTCATTAAAGATGAAATTTTGAAGTCACGTAAAGTCTGGGTTTTTTACGTGTACTGTCACACGGGCAGTACATCTGGAGCTCGTGTCTGACATGACGTCGGAACAATTTCTACTCTGCCTGAGAAGATTCGTTGCCAGATGTGGGAAACCTACGAAGTGGATATCCGACAATTCCAAACAGTTTAAATTGCCCAAGAAAGTTCTCGATAAGGCTTGGTCGAATGCCATCACCAGTAAACCTGTTTTAGGTTACACTGCGAGCGAAGGCATCGACTGGGTCTTAACCGAATTGGCTCCCTGGATGGGAGGATTTTATGAACGATTAGTTGGATCCATCAAGCGCCCGCTGAAGAAATTGATTGGAAAATCTGCGCTCACGTGTGTTCAGCTGGAAACGATCCTAATGGAAGTCGAAGCCATAGTCAATTCACGTCCACTAATTTATGTCGATTCAGATGTGAATGCTCCTCCGGTTATTACGCCTACACATTTCCGTTTTGGGAACACGTGCAAGGGAATGCCTGACATTCACTTGAAGGATTCTGACGATACCGATTTTCTGTCGAAGACTACTACTTCAGATGAACTACTCCATCGATGGAAAAAAGGACATCGGCTACTGGATCAGTTTTGGTCCTGCTGGCGTAACGAGTATCTTCACGCCTTGCGCGAACGAAATGAACCTAAACGACCTCGAAATGCCACTCCAAGACTACCTCAACTGGATGACGTCGTGGTCATCGCTGATAGGCCTCCTCGTGGTCAGTGGCCCCTAACCAAGATCCATAAGATCAATCACAGTGGCGATGGCAATATTCGCTCTGTGGTTGTCCGTACTCCCTCTGGTAAACGTTTGCAGCGGCCTATCCGTTTGCTGATCCCTTTGGAGGTTGATCATACCCCGTCCTCTACCACAGAAAGTTCCGGTGATCGTCATGCCGATGATGATGAAGATTCCAATTCTCTCCCATCACGTCCTCAGCGTGCTGCCGTAATCAAGACTAAACAATGGCTGAAGGACTTTGCTTCTCGGAAGTGTCGCGGCGAGCGCGAAGATACATCATGCTGTTTCTGTGAAACTGACTATCAGTTCCAACTTTCGTTCACTTGTGTTCGATTATGCAAATTAGTTTCCTCGCCAACTTGTTTACTTTCAGTCTTATGGAATCTGTCTGACTGTCTAGACGAATGGTTAGTGTGTTTATTTTTTCTTACCTTTGATGTCCTATTAAATCCAGGTGTGTTTTCTTTTGTATTAAAGACATCGGTTTTCACAACCCAAATTTAACTTTAAATTTGCGAACGACAACGGAAATTCCACAGCGTTTGATTCAAACATGATGAAGTGCATGAAGTTAAAGACATTCCAGCGTAGAAATCTAATTCTAGCTACAAGAGTCTCTAACAAAAAATGCGCAGCTTTGTTTAAAAAAATTACTACGAAAGTGGCTGGTATTAAATATTTTAAACAAACTCTTAACTTCGTTACGTGGACAGTAAAGGAAAGTTCCTTAAGAGTTGTTTTTAAACATGAGCCGTCTGTTATATATCCAATGTTTAAGGTGGTGATTCCCTTTGGTCACATAAAGTCTATGCCATTAGTACTCATTCATTACTTAGAGTTAAGAAGCCATTTTTATATCAAAATGTAGCTTGGCATTTTCTCTTTTTAATGCAATAATGATGTATCTTTTCTAAACTATTTTTAACACAGTTTAGAAGAAGTATAATTTTCCAGAATTTTTGCAGACTCAAGTAAATTTATTCGCGAGACATCGGTTATATCATTCGATACCTCCATCAAAAAGCTGGGGACGATTTTTTATTTATTGTGAAATCGCTCTTCGTTATAGAGAAATAAGCTGAAATGTGTGCGTAACCTGTATTTTGCCTACTTTTTCCAAATTTGTCGAACGATTACTATAGCTAGAAAGCAGCAATCGGGGCAACCAAAAAATCGTCCCTGGGTATATTTGTGCAGAACACATTTGTGCAGTAGCAGCCCTTCAGCTTGCATGGTGAATGCTCCACAATCTTTGAAAACAAAATTGGTCGTGTTTTTGCAAAAACTACATTTTGTATGATAGCAGCCGGAAGCAGTTGGAAGACGATCATGCGTCGGATAATTTGTCCCTGTGAGACCGTCAGATCGACGCCCTTGGTTTGATTTTACGGCTTGCGTAGTTCGAGAAATGTTGGATTATTTGATTTCAGCAAAAATGACCAGTTTTCGACGCCAAAATAAGAAAATCGGCTTTGTCTCACGGTAGAGAAATGCTAGAAACTAGCTTTAAAAAACAAAAATGTGAAGCTCAATTAGATCCTTCGAATGAATATAGTCATAACTGTATAGCAGCTGCCAAACGTTCAGAAATTGGAAAAAAGCACTCTGACCGAAAATCTCGAATTTTTGTATCTGGATTGCGTGGAGGGTGTTAGAACGCTAAAAGAACTTATCTCGGAAAGTTTCATCAAATTTCATCTTGATTTACGCCGCCAAATAACAATATGTGCCCAAAAAGAATCACCACCTTAAGAACTGTGTAAAGATTGTGCATTTTTACACTGGAGAAAAAGTGTCTGAACCACGTTTCTCTTAACAGCGGTATTCGATACTGTCACGTGACCATCACGACTGCTTTGATTTGTTACACAAAGCTATAAAAGGACACGATTACACTTAATGTTTTAGTTTGTGCAATGGAAGGCGACACTGATCATCACTTTTTATGTGAGTACTGCGGGGTACTGATTTCAACTTGGAGAAACTTTTTACTACATAAGCGGAAACAGCATAGTGCGCAAAAGATTCATTTTTGTGAGATTTGTGGACGGTCGTTTACGAGGAAAGAGAATGCGAAGAAACATTAACACTTACACGTAAACTACATCAATCAATAGCCACCAACAAAGTAACGAAGATAGGAATTCTCCACCAGCAAAACGATTTCACAATGACGATGTAGCCTTGTTAACACTTCGTGAAACTCAGCATTCAGCACTTCATTCGACAATAACAGTTTTAAGATTAGAAGCAGAAGAAGAAATTGCAGATCATGAGCGTTTTCTTTTCTGTGCCCGCAATAGATTGTTTACTGGGATAAGTGAACAGTTACGTTTGCACACTGGACTAAAAGCATTGTTATGTATGAAGATTCGCTTTGTTCGTGCATCTGATGCAAGAGAGAAAATGGAAGCATATTTCAACTGCAAGGCAAGAGTTATTTTGCCAGGAGACGATATTTTAAAAGAGCTATAAATTATGTTTTCCGAAATTCTACTTAATGGGGAAAGCTTCCTAAAAACGGTTCAGGTTAGATATTGATGATATTCTACGTTTGGAGCATCATTGTGCCAGATACCGTCGAATCTGTGGGACGTCATACATTGCAACACCGCCTGCAATCACTAAAACAAAGGTAGTAATAAACGTTAAGAATGAAGCTAACCAATGCTTCAAGTGGGCTATCCTGTCAGCTTTATATCCCGCTGAGAAAAATCATCAACGCTATAGCAATTATACTGCTTATGTAGACACATTGGATTTTTCGGGAATCAAATTCTCCGTAGCTGTTAAAGGTATAGCTAAATTTGAACAACTGAACAACTTAACCATTAATGTGTACATCATCTCTAATGACAATATCGTTCCGCTATGCATATCTAAACTAATCGCAAATCATCACGTACGTCTACTTTTACTGAAATCCGGTTTACGTCAACATTATTGTTGGATTAAAAATTTGGATCGACTACTGTCACAAGAAAGATGCCATCAACACAAAAATTATTTTTGCCATCGATGCTTAGCGCCTTGCTACAGTAGCAAAAAACTTGGCGGTCATTTGAAACTATGCATCAAGCATGAAGCAACTCGAGTAATCATGCCTGAAGATAAATAGTTGGGCTTCAAGAACATAAAATGCAACGAGCTCCATACGTTATCTATGCTGACTTTGAATGTTTGCTGGAGCAAGTACCTCATAATTCAGCAACTGTCTCTTTCACAAGAGCTTATCAGAAGCACGTGCCGTGTGGATATGGAATTTTGGATATACCAAACTATTGTGCCGATGAATGCCAGGTTGGTAAACCTGTAGTGTACCGTGGTCAAGACTGTCTTGAAAAATTTCTTTCCAGTCTTGTTGAAAAATCAGAACAGTATCTCCTAACTTATGTTGATAAACTGTGCATGACACAAGAAGAAGAAGGTCTTCACAAGCAAGCAATCAGTTCTTACCTATGTGGAAATTATCTACGTGAAGATACAGTGAGAGGTCATTGTCATCTATGTGGTAAATACAGAGGTGCAGTGCTTTCGGAATGTAACGTCAGTTATGGATTGAATCCACGATTACAGTAATTATGCATATTCTACGAAGATATGATGGTCATTTAGTAATGCAGAAAATTGGAGCGATTGCGAACAACTACAATTTTGAATTGGAATGCATTTCTAAATTTCTAAATGGAGGATTACATATTATTCACTTTAAGGAAGAAGCGAGACGGTGATTCTCCAGGTTGGTCAATTAAATTTATCGACAGCTATCAATTGATGACTACTTCTCTGGAAACACTAACTATCAATTTACGCAAAGATGGTATCGACAAAATCAAGAACATGGCATCTACGATTACTGCTTCTCAATTAGACCTGCTACTCCGAAAAGCTGTTTATCCTTAAGAATACGTGGACACTTGGGAAAAATTCAGTGACAGAACTCTTACCTCGAAATGCTGTTTTTGCAGTAGTCTTAATGATAGTGGTATTAGTGAAGCTAACTACGATCATGCCAAACACTATATGGAATCAATTTAAAATGGGTTCAAAGTTTTAGATATGTTGGTGGATTGTACCTCTTAACAGACGTCTTGATGCTGGAAGGATGTTTGTAAACTTTCTTCATTTTCGCTCTTAAACACTATGGATTGAATCCTGCTCATTATTACACGCTTCTTTCGTTATTGGGACGTTTGCGTTTCGAAAAATTACGAAAGTACAGCTGGAGCTGTTGCAGGATCCAAACATGTTCCGAAAATGAATTCGAGCGTGGAGGTATGATTCAGCGATTAGCCATCGATATGCACGGGCAAATGGAATTTTGTCGTTAGAACTTAGTGACCCGGCTTAAACCTAGTTCTTGGATAATCTATGTGGATGCAAATAACCTGTATGGGCTGATGACATCCAACTTCCAGCTCGTAACTTGAGTGGTTTAATTATTTCGACGCATTATGATCCGTCTTCTAGTGCCATTCATCAAGATATTGACAGGTACTGGAAGTTGATTTGGATTGTCCTCCCTTGCTCCACGAGCTCACAATTTGTATCCCTTAGCACCTGAAAAATAATTACAGATGATGATATGTTATCGACTCATACTTGGGACGTTGAAGGATTGGGGTATCTTGGATTTTGTTACCGCAATGGACGTTTATCGTTCAGTGTATTGTTTTGGAAATAATCATTCCGAGTCTTGCTTGGTGCATTTTGTGATTTCGACAGCAACTGATGGTATTTTTGAAATATTTCTTCGATTGGCTATGGTCCGCATTTTTCCGAAATCGCATACCACGATAGTTACCTGTGATCTTTAGTCTCGTCCTAAATTCATAGGGAGTCAGCTTTTTGCTCAATAATTTGCACAGTTTTCAAAATTCACACTGTTTTGGTGATAAGATATGTACTTAGTTGATGATGGTGTTGAAAGCTATGCATATGGACACTGTAAAATCAAAGAGTTGTAATAATGTATTTTCCGTATTAGCTGGTTCGGTAAAATGCATAGGGAATAGTTTATTAGGTAGAATAGGCGTGGATGTGGCAGCAGCGATAAGTGAGAACATTTCTTGAGGTGCCGTTCTTAAGGCTCGACCGAACTAACAGATTTTTCAAAAAAGGTTTTTTCAAATTTTATGGATTTTAAGGTTCGGACCAATTCTGAAACTTTCAGCCATAACTGTTAATTGTTAATAGTACTAAATTTTAAAAGTATTCCGTCTTTCGAGCGTTGTCTTTTTCAGGCGAATACAGCTCAAAATTCGAGATTTTGGCGAAAAGTTGCGATGTGACCGTGCGCCGTTTTCGATCTAGCAATAAAATTGGATGGGCCTAGCCCACCCCAGGCTTTTTATCAAATATTAGGCTCTAATAGGGATAAGCTGTCTGTTTGTTCTTCAGATGGATCGTTTGCTTTTTAGTTAGTGTGCTAGCAAACCTTTGTTAAGAAATAACCCTCATTTTTAGGGCTTTATGCAAGCTATCCAAGCGCAGTAAAAATGGGGTCTAATAATTTTTTGTCTCCGATTTCGCCGAAAAGGTGGTTATAGGGGTTAATTGACCTGCTGAATCCGAATATAAATCCGTTTTTCTTTATGAAGCTTTCTCTCGTTCAGCATGCGCTTACAACTGTCTTAGAGCTTTTTTGAGCGGTAGCCATCCATACTTCGTGAAATCAATCTAGCATTTGTAAACACTGGAGCGAGGTTTAGTGACCTAGCTTTCTGCACATGTTGGTACACTCACAAGCCTGTAATGCGCAAAGTTTCAGTCAGATTCTTGCCACAGTAATTTGGAGTAATTGGATAGTTGTACAGAATCTTTTCAAACTTTAAACTATTTTACACTAAACATAATACTATTATGTGGCAAAAGACTACCTATTTTTTCCAACATCGAACTTTTAGTGAATTCGTAGCCCCCCCCTAATAAGTACCAAATGTCTATTTTTATGTTACGTTCTCGAACAATCAATGTTCGAGATATTTCAGTAACGTGAAAAACGTTTTTCACGTTAGCTTTCAGGTTTTACTTGTTGGCTGGTAGAAATTCAGTCACA
>JASAND010028323.1:0-17365 GCA_030248195.1 Trissonchulus latispiculum | reverse complement strand
CAAAGAACACATCGAAAAAATGCTAAGCCAAGGTGTGATTCGCCCCAGCTATAGTCCATGGTCGTCACCTATTGTGCTGGTAACAAAGAAAGATGGCACTCTGCGTTTCTGCGTGGATTATCGGAAACTAAATGCCATCACCAAAAAGGATGTCTTTCCTCTCAAGCGGATTGATGAAATCTTGGATGCATTGGGAAGCGCCAGATACTTCACCACCTTGGACATGGCTAGTGGTTATTGGCAAATCAAGATGGCAGATGAAGACGCCGACAAGACTGCTTTCACTACCCTGTTTGGCTTGTATGAATTCACAGTCATGCCATTTGGGTTGTGTAACGCCCCAGCAACTTTCCAACGTCTTGTTGACATAGTACTTTCTGGCCTCCAGTGGCACAATTGTTTAGCCTACATTGACGACATCGTGGTATTCTCTCCTAACTTTGACCAACATTTGATTGACCTAGGTATGGTTTTTAACCGCCTAAGAGAAGCTGATCTGGTCCTCAAGCTCAGTAAATGCACCTTTTGTCAGGAAAAGATCATTTTCTTGGGTCACCAAATCTCTTGTAAAGGCATTGAACCCAATCCTGAAAAAACTGCTGCTATCAGAAATTACCCCAGACCTAAAACGGTTACTGAGGTTCGTGCCTTCATCGGTCTATGCTCCTACTATCGCAGATTTATTGAAGGATTCGCTACTATTGCGAATGATCTTCATCAACTGACTAGGAAAAATGTACCATTCAACTGGACAGAAGGCTGTGAGACTGCTTTCAATACACTGAAAGAAAAGTTGACCAGCGAACCCACTCTTATTTATCCTGACTTTGATAAACCCTTCATCGTCACTACTGATGCCAGCGATATTGGAGTAGGTGCAGTTTTGAGCCAAGAGCACGACGATGGAGAACACCCCGTTGCCTTTGCTTCGCGCCTTCTGACAGATACCGAACGGAATTACTATCCTACTGAAAAGGAGTGTCTTGCCATGATTTTTGCAGTAAAGACCTTTCGCCATTACTTGTACGGACATCGTTTCACGTTGATTACAGATCATGCAGCCCTATGCTGGCTACTGACAGTAAAAACTCCCTCTGGTCGTCTGGCCAGATGGGCGATGGACATGCGATCCTATAATTTCGACGTGAAGCATAAACCTGGAAAAAGCAATAAGGTTGCGGACCCGCTGTCCAGATACCTTCCTATACCAACTGCCGAAGACGCCTGCGAAACCTCAGTGAAAGAAGTCTGCGGTAATGAACCCCCACAGTCCTACATAGTCAGTGCACTTATCTGTGAGGAAAGTGACGCAGAGCTTCAAGAAATAAGGCAAGAACAGAAAGAGGACCCGGATTTTAAAGATTTGATTGCCTATCTGAAAGATAATACCATCCCGCAAGATCCAAAACGAGCAGCTGAAGTGATTTTTGCATCTCCTCGTTACGACTTCCGAGACGACACCCTTATCCACCTCTATCCCAAAATCGCACCGCGTGGTGTGTTGTTCGAACAGTTGGCAATTCCTCAGAAACGAAGACTTCCTTTGCTTCAAGCTTACCATGACCAACCCATGGGAGCGCATCTTGGGTACAAAAAGACTTATTTGAAGTTGTTAGAACGCTATTTTTGGCCGTCCATGCATGCGGACGTGAGGAAATACTGTGAAACCTGTCACGGTTGTCAAGCCCGAAAAGTGCCCATGAAAAAGTCTAAAGCCCCTCTATTCCCAATAAAAATTGGTGGTCCTTTTGAATGTGTTGGTGTGGACATCCTTGGACCATTTCCTCTGTCCCAATCTGGCATGAAGTACATCATTGTCTTCATGGATTATTTTACTAAGTACCCAGAATGTGCTGCAATTCCCGACCAAACGGCAGCAACAGTCGCTAAGATTTTTGTTACCGACATCCTTTGCAGACATGGCGCGCCTAGACGGTTGTTGTCGGACAGAGGCACCAACTTTATGTCAGAATTGTTGGCTGAAGTACTTGCTCTGAGTGGAACTCAGAAAATTTCTACGTCCCCGTATCATCCTCAATGTGACGGCATGGTAGAACGATTTAATAGAACCCTGAAGGCTATGCTTACTGCCTACGTGAACACGAGCAATACCGATTGGGATGTGTACCTTCCCCTAGTCCTGTTCGCGTATCGAAGCGCTGAACATGAAAGCACTAAGATGTCCCCGTTTCGGATGGTTTATGGACGAACACCCCTTTTGCCAATTGATGCTGTGTTCTCTTTGCCCGAGATCAACTATAATGATGAGCCGTCCTATGCGGATAGCTTAGCATCTCAGCTTCGAGCTATCTGGAGCATTGCTTCGGACATGATTCTTTTGGCACAAGATAAGCAAAAGATCAACTATGATAGAGGCGTTCGAACCAATACCTGGACGGCAGGAGATAAGGTGCTACTGCATTTTCCAAAGCGGCGCAAACTCGCCCTACAATGGGAAGGCCCTTACGAGATTGTTCAGGTGCAATTCCCTAACGTCCTCATAGTACCGTGCTATGGAAAGAAGCACGACCGACAGCTGCGTGTCCACGTTAACCGTTTGAAACCATACCAGCAACCGTTTCTGCCTGCCATTGCCGAAACTCCATCGGCCAATCATATGCCCATTGATGCCGCTGATATGGCAACTACAGCTAACAACAACCCCTCGGTTCCCCGACGGTATCCGGTTCGTGAACGACATCCACCCAATAGGTGGAGACCTTAGTTGAAACTGTCCCTATGACTACGTCGCCCAGATGTACTATATCTAGCTTTGCATTGATTTATAGCACCTGATATTTCTGTATCCTGTCCGAAATATGCGTTTTCTTCTTACTAGTTATACAAGAAAACATCATTCATCAGAAGAAAATTGTTTTAACCCACTGAAAATTTATTCATCCGTTTCAGCAACCTTTGCTTCTAATCAACTTATGCTACTAGTTACAGTACAATCATTGTGTGTCGTGAGATGGACCAGTACGGTTGTCCTTTTGAAACCTGTAATTTAAACCACTGCGAAAATTTTATGGAACTTGTTCATCATGTTATAGAAATTCACATTGGAACAAACTGTCATGCCCTGTATGCCCCCACCTCATGTCAATTTTGTACGTATGAAACAGACTTTATCCACGGCCTTGCTTTCCATTACATTTACCGTCATAATGCTAGAATTGACCCATGTCAGCATTGTCATCGCAGCCATGTGTCCGCACGAAGCGCCAGCCGCTGCTTAGTACGCTATTGGATAAATGTGCTTGGCGAGTGAAGCTGTGCACCCTTTCTTGATATGTCCCTAGTACCCCCTCTTGTGCACCGAATTTTCATTCGAAAGCCGGATTTACTGGTCCTTTAATTATTCTTAACTAACCCTATGTCCTTGTTTTCATCAATCTTGTAAACACTACGCTGAAACTTTGCAGTTCATACACCGTTGAACTTTGTTAAACTAAAACTCCAATTTAAGGCGCCAGTGCACATTTCTTTATCACTAAACATAAATCACCAGTAATGTAGAAACGTAGCTGGGTTCTCATTTTCTCTTTAAAACAAACAGCAGGAACTCTCTCACAGTAGTTTGTTTTACTACAACAGTCTATGGTCATGTACAGTATTAAACTTAGATGCTCCCAGTGTGCACATGAAACGGAGCAATGTACGCTACAGAGCGGCCAGGGCAGCATAAGCCTGGCCGTGGTTGACAAATGTCCATGCGGTGCCCTCCTGTCCGCTCAGGCGAGCACTCCAGCGAGACGGCTGCCGATGCCGTTTCCTCAGCTACCCTCCATTCAATATCCCGAAGCTGTATTACCGTCTCGGTTTCCCCAGCCCGTCACCAATGGCTCTGCTCCGCTCGAACTGTCATTATCGAAGGGTCCCCCCTCGCCTAGGACGTTTGGGTTCCGGCCTGTGGTTACCAGTGACGTTACTGTACGCATCCCCTCAGCCCGGGCAACCCTGGCTTTTGGGCCCCGGGTAAAGGTCCCTTCCGGAATGGACTATTTGGGATCTATGGACGATAGATCCGTTAGCCCTAGCCAGTTCGTGGGAATCGGGACGGCCCCATGTGAACAGTTTTCGGCGGCACCCGGCCCTACGTCTCTCGCTGGATTCTCTAGTGACAGTGGGGGTATCCTTCGAGGAGACCCATGCTTGGGGGTAACCAGCACTGGCAGTGGTAGTACCTCGGGGCCTTATTTTACGCCTCCGCGAACCCCCGAATTCCGGACGGTGAGCCCCGTGTTCTGTCCTCCCCTGGAGTTTGAGGAGTTACCTCCTTGGAACCCTCCGGGATCCGTCCCTCAGGACACGGAAGCCTCTGATAACATTGTCGAATCATCTGCTCAGGTGGCTGCGGATGAGCCAGCTGCCTCGTCTGCATCTGAGCTATCCCTAGGGGCTGACGCTTTTACCCTATCCCGACCCGCTGGCGTGGACTCAGTGGCGACGACAGCACCAGCGGCGGCTGCTCGTTGTCCACGCTGTAACAAGACTCTGGACCTCTGCCCTTGCGTGCGGTGCAGGTTTTGTGGACTGACTGAACAGGATCATGCCATTTTCCGGCCCTCCTATTGTCCTGTCTTCGTGCGGCGGGGCAAAATGTCCGATTGCCCCCCATGCCCAAACAATAGCCGGGACGGTATTTGTCGCTGCAGCACTTTGGTGTGCTGTTTCCGTTGTGTCCCGCTGTGCAGTTGTCGCACAGCCCGGGGTACCTTTCTTCAGGGGACGTATGCCAGAGAGGTGTTCGTCGTCCTAGAAAACATTGTTTCGTTCTGGCATCAGTACCAGAAGAACTCCTCGTCCCCAGCCGTCGAGGGATTGGTTGAAATTGACCTGGCCTGGGTGGAGTTTGAACCGGTCAGACAGTACGTCTCGTTGGTTTATGATTTGCAGGCCAACCTCATCACAGCTGGCCTGACCTCGCCCCTACGGTTGCCGATCATCCCCCCCATCTCTATCATTTCTGCATTTGGAGCCCAGCCGGTGGCCCAAGCCTTGCGTGTATTTCATGCGGGTTTTTCCACCAAGGTCCAGTATGTCCTCTTCATTAAAATTCTTTATACCTACTGGATCCTCTTTAAGGATCAATATGCGAATCGAATTGCCGGCCTTCATCATATCGCTGATTTGATGCTCGGCTCTGAAGATACCACCTGGCATTCCAACCGTCCCCACAACCCAGGTTCTGAAGACTATACCAGCCTACAGCATAGGGCTCATCAGATCACCAGATTCAATGATCTGACCCTTCGTTGTTTTTTTTCCTGCCTTACAGCCCTGTTCCAGTATGGGTTTCTCACAGGGGAATTTGTGGATGGTGTCCGGACCCTCCTAACCCCCTCCAAGGTGAAACTGTTCCTACGGCATCCCTTTCAGTCCGTTTGTGTGGGGGCTACGAAAAATCAGCGTGTCCTCCTTGGATATGACCGCCATCAGGCCGTTCATCTCCTCCACCATGTGCCCCTCCTGGAAGTGGATAGTCCGGAGGCCCGTCCTTTTTCCGGGGAGGAGGGAGATGTAATGACGTGATGGCCCAGCCTGTGCCAACTGGACTGATTTGGTATAATTTGAACTTTCAAAACATTTTTGAAAGATGTAATGACGTGATGGCCCAGCCTGTGCCAACTGGACTGATTTGGTATAATTTGAACTTTCAAAACATTTTTGAAAAGAGTTTAAAACCGGATGCACTTTACAGTTACTTTTGTTGTTTATGGCCTAGTTTCACCCCTTTAATTTGTGTCGTTTTAATTATTGTCTTTTGCAATTTTCCACCATCTTTTTCGCAACCTTTTCTAAAACAATTGGGGCATGACCGCTAAACATTTCTCTATTGACGTCAATCGGCCCCTATAAAAGCTCCAAAATCTTCGTAAAATTTCAGTTGTTGTTGTACGCCTGGCTGACACACCGTACATGTTACTGTTCGCTCCACCACTCGCTCTAAACCGCTTTCCTCACTAGAGGAACTTCTTTTCACAACAGTCCTGAAACCCTACCCCTAAAATAACTAATCTGCTTTCCTCACTAGAGGAACCCTATGTGCAATTTCCCCAATAATTTCCATACTTATTGCTTTCCCTACTAAGGGAACCACTAGCATATATTGTCAATAACCTTCGCTATCATACAATAAACTTTGGTGAACGGGAATTCAGAGGTTGCCCTAAGACGGTCCATAAGTCATCAGGGATCCACGGCGCGTTACACGATAATTAATTGGTTTGGATCAGTAGTTGGAGCCGGAAGTGCTCAGTCAATTCGTATCAGTGGAAGTCAGCATTTGGATCTTATAGCTGTAGGTGTTTTTGTCTATTTGGAAGCGTAGCGGAACGTTTGAGGCAGAGACAATTCGTACCGGCATCGGAATCAATTGTGGTGTATAAAACCGACCATAACCTGTGAAAAATTGACAGGGAACCAAAAGTTCACTTCTGAAACTCGGTTAACGAACATTATATTTTTATCCTATCTTCTGATTCGTTGAAAATGATGGTTTCTATTTTCATCTACCTAATGGGGGTGGGTACCCCCATTGCTCTGCTTTAAAAGTCCAGTTACTTGTTGAACTTAAGAAGCTATTAGTGGAGAAGAAAACAACAGAAGCCAGATCTAAAATTAATTAGAACTTTAATTTTACTGTTTAACTTTTGAACGGCTATCCCCCGGCAACTTCCCCAACCCTCACCGAGCCTTGTATTAGCTGATCCTCTGGAATTGGAGTTGATCTGCAGGAACCTCTCCGATAGCAATCTCTAAAGTGGGCTGTGGAGTCCTAGCGACTACTTTGCAGCAACTGAGAGCTCACCCAAAGTCCGAGCCTACCCTTCATTGTATTATTATTATCATTATTATCATTGTTATTATTAATATTGGTCTTGGTCCTTTGGTACTGTAAAGGACAGATAAAGAGAGTGCACTAGCATAACACGCACGAAAAGCATATAGGACACCAGTAACTGAGACTGAGTTAGGTCCTAGAGTTGAGTCATAGCAGAAGTAGAGGTATAACAGTAACCTGAAGAAGAGTCTAGCCCTAAACCATTCCAAATCCACCCTCCCTGTAGAGAGTCTGGCAACTCTGGTATATTGACTGTTGATAGTAATTGTCAATATACTTGTACTTGGTATTCCTATTGTCATTATCATACAGTGTATTTAATAATATTATTATAACCACTATTATACTTAGTATACAGTTTGTCAGTAATTGTCAGAAACATATTAAACAGAGTGCAGTGTTTAAGCAAGACTGTGAACCAGCGACCTACAGATCCGGGTGTGATCTTCCAAACAAACAGTAAGTTTTCTCAGATCTCACTAGAGATCTGACTAGAACCTCTCACAGAGAGAAGATTTGAGCCTGTGCCTTCGATCTGCGTGTCAAGGCCCTCTATTTGATTTCGGCAGTGAACAAATAGAGTGAGAATCGACCCCTCTCGCTGTTCTCTGTTGTTTATAGACCAAACGAACTCACAGTAGTACCCCTACAAGGTTAGCTGTAGAGATTCCGATTCTGGAAAACTACCTTTCGGGAATCTGGTACATAAGTTTGTCAACCTAGGCAAACGCGCTAACCTTCCGTGTGATTGAACTTTCAACCCAAGCGACCCCACCTTTACAAATCAAATCAAATTGATCAAGTTTTATTTTCTATTCTAATCTCACTCAGTTCATTACATATGACTGATGATTTGCCAACTTGGGAGAGACTAGACACAAGTTCCGCGTTGGAGTTGTTTTTCATAAATTCTCTATTTTCCTAATTCAGTTGAAGCCATTTTTGGTAATATATACTGACTGCTCATCTGATTAAAGAGAAACCTGAAATCATGGGATTTTAAGACACGAGAAAGATTTCATGTTACAATCTGATAAGATGAAGATAAGAGCTTCACTTCATCCTTTCAATAGGTTCATTCTTTTTCAAAAACTGTAGGTAGTTTTTCAACGAGGTATTGATTGTTCTATTTGAACTGTGTTTCACATTGAACAGACTGCTAACTGTCTCGTCAATGTTCAATTCAGCAGATCTATCAGTTGTAAAAGTAACCGTTTAATTATCTATTTTTAAGTAGCCGTCGTTATTTTAACCATGAATTTGAGACAGATACATAATTTCAGGTTTTTTAACTGTCCCATGTTTTATTGTATATTAGATTAACAAGTTTTCCTTTTTTCCTGTATTTTCAATTAATGAATGGGACACGTGGTTTTTCCTCGTATCCGATTTACCTTAGGTTTTTCCCAGTTTTCCGAGTGATTGCAGGTGTTAAGCACTTTTTCCTTCCCAGAGTATAGCAACATTGGTATTTGTGTCTGTGGTTGCCCGGAGTGAGGTAATTCACTTTATCAATTTTGTACTTCTTAAATCCAGTAATCAATTCAGTTAATTTCTATCTGATAATTGATTACTGTTGGATTATGTAAATCCGCGTCTGTGCAAACGAGGTGCATTTGTTAGCCTATTTCGGTACGCTCTTGTGGTAGTCCCAAATGGCAATTTCCTCAGCCATGCATAAAATATGACTGACCACGCAATGAAGAATGTTAGGTTTGAACTTTGTGATAAACGACTAGCAGCACTAATGACGTATCCCTGGAGTAAAATTGACTATTACTTTAATAATTTTGTGTATCATAAGTTAGCATTTGAACCTGACTTTGAGACATAAACAAGCCTGTTTATGCAGTCTATGAGATATGCAATAAGGGACGTAAGATGCTCCCACGTTCTTCGATCCACTTTTCAAATTAATTCGAAATAAATTGTCTATCATGGCTCGTGTTCTCCTCCACCCTTACTCAGTCTGCATGAAGATTGAACACACCCAGGAAAATTTGTTGTGACACAAATTTAGAGTTAAGATAATTAGGTATGTGTTCTAGAAACTTCTATTTCTGATCCTTTTTCAGTTAACATGAGCACGACTTTATTATGGCTGGTTTCTAGCTTCGAAATATCTTAGGTAGAAGAATTTAATGGAGAGGGTAATGGTTTCCAACTGTACATTCTGGGCGACATTTTTGTATAAATTGGTGGTTAGCATTTCTTAGGTTTTCGAATGCAGACTCTTCGAATTTATTGGGCTAACAAGAAATGCATTTTTTCATGAAATTATAGAGGTCTGCCTTCCACATATTATATTATTTTTTTAAAAATCTGAGCTGTATGTGTCAGCTCGTCTAAGTTTCGCAAATATCTTATGATATCTATTGCATACCGGTACAAACTAACTACACTAATAAACTCATAAGGGAAAACTGGCATTCCAGTTTTTATCATTTTCCTTTGCGATGTCACAAGCTTTGTCATGCAACAAAGAATCTCCAAGTACAACATAAGACTTTCTATTTAACATTTTACCCTGGACCATACGTGTGCTTGGGGGGGGTTTGGGGGGCGGTCTCCCCCCCCCCCCAGACCTGAGCTCACCCCCCCAGAGGGGTCCCTCACCCCCCCAGAATCCGGATTTTTCCGGTAAAAAACCGGAAAAATCCGGTTTTTCGGCGGCCTTCGGCCGCCCTTCACCCCCCCCCCCAGAACTTCCCCTCCTGCACATGTCTGCCCTGGACTATACAAAAAAGTTCGACTTTTGAATGGGAATTCAACAGTTAATCTTCTGCTATTTTGCTGCTATTCCCAAACTTTATTGGTAAAGTCTAGGTTGTGCCGTTAAGTGATTTACCCGGGCCCGGGCCGGGCCCGGGCCTACTTCAACGATCGTTACCGTGACCCGGGCCGGCCCGGGCCCGGCTCTGAGGCCCGAGGCCCGATACAAGGCCCGGAGGCCCGGGCCCGTTACAAGGCCCGGGTTCCATTCTCGGCGTTGGGGCCCGATCCGTTACAAAGCCCGGGCCTTCAGATTCAAGCCTGGACATGCCATTTTCGGTAGAATATTACGTCACTTAATATTGTACTGTCTTATTAGTTGAAAAACCACCACTTTAAGACAGGCGTTTGCAATATAACATACTTATTCTTCTGAGCCTTTGGGTAGCGCTGCGATAGCCTATCTATCTATCTCTTAACTAGCCAATCACATTCATATTAATTAATGAGACCCAATCGGTCGACTATACCTGTTCATTAAATCTACCATTCTCTGCACTTCATTGCCGAATCTGTTAATATTTTTAACACTTGCCAGAACCAAATCAGGTCCTTAGGCAAAATTTGTTTATGAAATGTCTCATTTCTTGTTGTCTATATCACAAACCATCCTCAGAAGACATCACATACGCAAAGGCCATAGTAAATTCAACACTGCCAAACATAGAGACAAAATAAAAATCCGTTTTAGAAGGCCCAACATCACCAGGGCCAGACCGGGCCCGGGCCGGCCCGGGAGGACCGGTGGTCATGAATCGGGCCGGGCCGAAGCGTCTGACCGGGCCCGGGCCCGGGCCGGGCCTCTCTCAGAAAAAGAGGCCCGGGGCCGTGACCGTGACCGGCCCGGCCCGGGGCCGGCCCGGGGCACGAGGCCCGATACAAGGCCCCGGCACAACTCTAGTAAAGTCCGCGGTTAGTTAGGTTTCGTTCCATTGGCAGCTGGAAATTGCATTTGGCTAAAGAAAACCGAACTTCAATAAATCCTCCAGCGTTATATTAACTTAAGTATCTATGAGTAATAAAGTAAACATAACAAAGTAAAGGTATTAAACAAAACAATGACTATATTGCTGACTAAACAAACAGAATAGTTTTGAAAATGACAATTTGTGAACTAAGAACGTAAACGTTTCTACTGATGGTAACTTTAACATATTCATAATTAACAACAAACACAACCTCACTCGGAAGAACAATGCAGAACGCCAACTGTGTTTTAATTGTTGCTAATTAATTAGTTAAGTGGTGAAATTAACATTTAGTTTGTTTCAGCAGTTTCGCTACAAGATAAATGTACAACACTTCGGTGTGCAGCTGAAGAGAGAGTCACACCGATAGCAAACTATTTAGATGGAGGAGGAAGAATTCGGAATACTACTAAATGAAACTGGAGTTGAACTACAGATAAATGAAAACTTTTCTTTATGGGTAAGTTAACATTATGGAAATGCAGAATGTAGATAGCACGTTAGTCTATAAGAGGCATATTAAATTCTCCTCGGATAAGCTGCCAGATATGGCAACGCCATGGTGGGTGTATTTCAGATGAGGAGACATCATCCATCTTGATGTCGACCAGGCTTTGAGACTCCTTCTGGCAATTTCGTTGAGTTGGTTTTGACCACCTTAGGATAATAAAGTTTCCTGGATAATATTTGCAACTTCGGGTGATGGTCATCACATTGTAATATCTAGTGCAACACACAATAACAACAAACTCACAGGCCGCTCTAGGCTGAAGATAATAGAGTCCTTGTACGGTTGAAAATTTCGATCTGTAAATCTAGTATTTCCGATTCGTTCCTTATAAATACCTTAGCGCACGCTCTGACGTGTATCGTGCTTCAAATAATTTGTACAATAATAATTCACATTATTTGTGGGACGAAACAAGGTAAATTAAGTAGGGGATCTTATGTCAGGGAAATTAATATATTAGTTCTTTTAATAGTTTTTAGCCGTAGCTACAAAGGTTTTGGGCCTTACTCGTTATATAAGTCATTGTACTTTGTTGTACGGTTTTGCATTTACAGTTTTGTAAATTCATTGGGCTGGAAGCCCTCGTGCCCGACATTCATGCGCTTCATACACGCGAAGCATCCCGCACGATGAGCGTATATATCTGTAAATGCACAGAAAATTGTGCTACAAAGTATACTTGTATGGAAGATCACATCGACAATATTAAAGTTTTGATTTTTTTGACTTCTTTGTAATACAGTGATACCAGTACATGACTGTTCCAAAGTTCTTTGCTTGTCTTAGGAGATCGGGTTCTTTATGACAATTGCTAGTCGTAGAAGATTTACGATACACTTTATTGAAAAGTTGCCATAGTGATTCCCATCTTATATACTTTTGGAGCTTACTTCTTGCATAAAAACTAAAATTTCATAGCATGTTGACTTCCGCTTGTTTGTTTGATCCAGTAAGTTAAGTAACTAAAAATGAGGGATTGGAGCAATCGGATTTTATTAATCTTGTGCCTGGTGAAATATTAAGTAAATTACACCTTAATATCCTGTCCGAAGCAGATAGGCATAATTAAGCTAAAGTCACAAGTTTTGCCTGCAGAAACTCTGTCAGGCTTTCTCACCAAGCAGTAAACATGCTAATTATTTTAATTAACATTAAAAGATAACCCAGAATTATAAGATCATTAGTCTTAGATAATGCGGACTTTGACAAAATTCTTTAATTTGAGCGTTGAGGCCAGATATCAGTATAGTTTTTAGCCTGTAAACTTAGAGCAAATTTTTATCAGCGCGTCTGTAGGAATTATACAGCTTACAAAAAATTCAGTTGTTCGTCATAGAAGCTAAAATTTTGCAGTGGACGTTAATTCTTAATTCTTTGGTTAAATCTCATCCGGCCCCTCTTACCCATAATAACTTTCTGTCTGAGAAAGTTAATGATAATTTAAGGTTTGAGAAGTCATTAAGTCAATTTTCTTGGTCTAGAAATTAGACTTGATTTTCCTCCGCTTACCTGGATTTCAACTTCTGTCACCCTGTCTGAGCCAGAGGCTTAGCTTTTAAAGAAAGCTATGATTTATAATTCGTGTAACGCTTTGAACTATGAACAGCTGGTAAGTTATCTACGTGACATTCATACTGTTAGACTACGCATCCGCTTTCCACTATATCGTACTTCAACACATACTTCAAATCGATTCCGAATTTTGTTTAAGTTTTGTTTGGCCCTGCATTTAAATTGTAGTAGGTAATTCACTCTTCATAAACAAGTAATGGTAGCTTAAGGTGGTGATTCATTTTGGGCACATATATATTGTTGGGTGGCGGCGTAAATCAAGATGAAATTTGACGAAACTTTCCGAAATACGTTCTTTTAGCGTTCTACCATGCTCCGAGCAATCCCGATTCAAAAATTCGAGGTTTCCGGTTACGGCGGTTTTTCCCAATTTCTGAAAGTTTGGCAGCAGCTATACAGTTACGACTATATTCATTAGAAAGATCTCGTTGAGCTTTGTACTTTTGCTTTTAAAGCAACATTCTAGCTTTTCACTACCGTGAGATATAGCCGATTTTCTTGTTTTGGCGTCAAAAACTTGTCATTTTTGCAGAAATCAAATAATCCATCATTTCTTGAACTATGCAAGCCGTAAAATCAGACTAAGGGCGTCGATCTGAAGGTCTCATAGGGGCAAATTATCCGACGCATGATCGTCTTCCAACAGCCATACCGTAGGCTGCTATCATAAAAATGTAGTTTTTGCAAAAACACGACCAATTTTTTCCAAAGATTGTGGAGCATTCACCATGCAAGCTGGAGGGCTGCTACAGAACAGATGTGTTCTGCACAAATATACCCAGGGACGTTTTTTTAGTTTCCCCGTTTATTGCTTTCTAGTTAAAGTAATCGCTTGACAAATTTGGAAAAAGTAGGCAAAATACAGGTTACGCACACATTTCAGCTTATTTCTCTATAACAAAGAACGATTTCACAATAAATAAAAAATCGCCCACAGCTATTTGATGGAAGTATCGAATGATCTAACCGATGTCTCGCGAAAAAATTTACTCGAGTCTGCAAAAAATCTGGAAAATTATACTTCTACTAAAATGTGTTAAAAATATTTTAGAAAAGCAACATTAGTTTCATGGTATGCATTAAAAAGAGCAAATGTCAAGCTGCATTTTTATATTAAAATGGCTTCTTAACTCCAAATAATGAATGAATAATAATGGTGCAAAGTTTATGTGACCAAAGGGAATCACCACCTTAAATCGTTATAATACAGTGAATCTGAAGATAGACGACAGTCTCCGTGATTCGGATGAAACAATAAACCGAGTTTATGACGATGGTATTACTAATACTCAGCAGGAAAAACCGTCCACTTAGTAGTAAACATTTTCATGAACCCTTTGCCTAAACCAAAAATGGATTGCTAGCTCCCTCCCTAAGAGTATGCAACTGCTCTGACAGTGATTGAACTAGAATTTTCTCGCCGATCGGTTTAGCAATATTGTACATATAATTGTTACAATCAAAAATCAGATCTTTTCTCACACTTACACTGTTAAAATTGAGTTATATTTAATTCTAGGAGATTGAGCTAGAACTTGTGGTCGGAACCGATCTGAATACGGTGCTGAATGGATCTCTGGAGGTCGGAAACAGCACCATCAATGGATCTAATCTTCTCTGCAGCATCACCTGGTATCTGATCAGCAGTGGGACGTTTCTGGCCAGTGGCTACCTGGAACTCCTGCTAGGAGCCATAGCGATCCCTACCAATCTGATACTGATGGCTATTTTGCCCCGGGCTACCGTGCTGCACTCTAACACTCGATGGTTCCTGGCAAATACAGCACTGGCTTTCATAATTCTCACTGCCCACTGTTGGCTCAAATCCGTCTTTACGCTGGCTTTTGCCAAAACTCCCAGTCGTTTGCAGATGGCAAAAGGCGAATGCCTGGGATTGGAGACGCTGTTCCTGATAGCCAGCATGGTGACTCACATCTTTCTGGTCTCATTGGCTGCTGAACGTGTTTCAACGGTACAGCCAAATTTTCATAGAGTTTATCGTGATTTATTGATTCGCAAAGCAAAAACATACCATGTTCTACTTCAATGGTACTAATAATTAATTTAACTTTGACTCAGAGGAAATAACTTTCTCCAAAGGTTGATCATTGCTACCTTAAAACCTTAAGAGTAAGTGCTGTTTAGTTTACATAGGCATGTAGGATTTTGTCCAATATTCTTATTTTGAAACTGGTACAGCTTGATGATGATATTGAATTTTATTATTTTTAGATTAAACAGCAAGAGCCAACGGTTGGGTCCGCCGGTACCATTGGCAAGTCCGTCTGTCTAGGTGCCTGGCTGATGAGCACTCTAGCAATGATTATAATCTTCTTCACCACTCCAAAGCTCCATATACGGCTTCCCTACTGTAATACTCTGTTGGTTAGCACGGCTACTGGGATGATGCTAAGCTCGTTGTTTTTCGGGGCCATGGAACTCCTGGCCTTAGGTCTCTACATTCTGGTTTGGGTTAAGAGCAGGAAATCTCTCATAAATTTTGCCGTCAATCAAGCCCAGCTGAGTTTGCAGTGTCGATTTCAGCTAAAACGAAATATCGAGGTGACCCAAATCCTTCTTCCAGTCGTTATCATTGTATTGTTCAACATGGTTTCACTTTACAGTAATCAGCATCCAAGCTGGCCCAGTCTCATATCTCAATGCTATCTCGTTTCCCAATACTTAAACTATGTCTCTATTGTCATTTTGGCCCTCATTTTTCCTATTCAAGTCATCCTACGCTGTGAAAGCCTGCAAAATAAGGTGGTGAAAATTTTCAGACTCAAAAGAGGAATGAATGCCCTAAAATCCGATAGCTACCATCGGGAAGGTCAAGTACGAATGCAGGCGTTGGAAGATCTGTGGAACAAAAAGTTTAGTCAGAAGGTTATACCTGGCTCTAATGAAAAGGAATGCAAATAATAGACCATAAGATTCCAAAAACAACTAATGTTTGTAAATATGACAACTTTATTTTGATTCTGCAAACTTTTACTAATTTCAGCTTGCTTTTGTAGAATATTGTTAGCATAAAGTTTCGCATTACAAAACTGTATATTCTAAGAGTATAGCTATAGAAAGCGTATTACTATGCATCGTTAAAATATTTCTATCCAACTATTTAAAACTTTCAACGTCTACTCTACAAGTCCCTCTGATCCTCTTTAAGAACGGTCGTACTCTAAGCATTTTATATTTTGTGTATTTATTATAATAAATTACCATTAATTGACAATGACAAATTGTGCAAACCACACAATCCCCTTTAAGCTCAAATAGGGAGGAAGAGAGGAGTCTATTTGTTAGGGGTGCTAATCAATCCATATATGCCAAGCATAGTTTCGCATTATTAATAACATAATATACCATGTCTCCTCATATTCCTAGTATTCTGTGATATAGTACCAGTAGATGATAGCTAACTGTTGTAATGTGATACGTTGGTGCAGACTATTGTGTGCATATAATACATTACCGTTTCTGCATACTAATGTAAGACAAAGTTCCAATCCACAACCACAACAAATACAGTTACAGCAAAATTCAGTATGTAAAGTCATCAGCAGATGAGTTTTCCAGTTAAGGACATCTATTACAAACTGGTTGCCGTTGGTTGTCCAACAAGGTAAAATGGTCCAAGCCAACATAATCATTTTCCTTCAAATTTTTAGCGACGAACATAACCTAAAAAAAAAACATTGATAAAGCTGAATAATGATACTAACTAACTACAGGAGTTTGTCTCTATTATTATTTATTTTGCGTATAATTGTTCATAAGAATGGAACTGACCGATCACGATGGTCCTGGCGGAAGTTTTACTGTTCCAAGTCTCCATTCTTTGCTCAAAGAGCCACTGGTTCCTGTGACCTGGAATGGACAGTTTCCAGTGTAATCAACACAGACATCAAGTCTTGTGCTAAGAAGTCAGAGAGAAGCTGAATTGTAAGGTCACTTCAGAGTCCACCCGAACCGAAGGTAGTTTGTAAACGCCTTTGACATTGGGCCTACAGCAGAGACATAGAATCTGTCTAAAATGAAAGATTGATTATGAACTAACTAATGAAAGCAAAGAACGAAATAAGAACATATACCAAGAGTGCATAATAACTAAGAGTGTGACAAGCGTCTAGCTCGTTATAAATGGGACATTATCTGCATCGATACCCCCCCCCACAAATAGACTCTCATCAATTCAAAAGAATTTTGTACGCTATGTTTGTATGCTGGAACCTCGCAACAGACGCACATTGAAAAATCCGAACTGACTTAGTTGTGTTTTTGAGCTTTATAACACAAACATAGCGTGCAAATTTCTTTGAAGTGACGTGTCTAACTTGTGGGGGGGGGGGGGGTCAGCCGTTTAATTTGTGGGGGGGGGGGGGGTACAGCCGTTACCGTGCAGATGAGATGATGTCCCAAGCCTAATAACTAAGAGCTTGACGTTTGTCAAACTCTGAGTTGTTATGTACTCTTGCATATACTAATAATGAAACAATTATAATAGTTTTTATTATTGAATCTCCTTTGTGTTTTTAATAATTATTCATTCCAAAGACATATTCTGATATGACAATAACGTGTTACTTTATTAGCAAGTTGTTTAGTTTCTTCTTGACCAGCAACATATTAGTTTACATACGTAAAGCCGCCAATTCTTACGAGAACGGTGTTTGATAATATAACATACCGGCT
>JASAND010028322.1:0-17086 GCA_030248195.1 Trissonchulus latispiculum | reverse complement strand
GGCAGAGAAACTCAGAATTTCGTATGTTGCTGGGGTATGACCCACGGTCACGTGACCCCCGCCGGACCCATCCGGACCCTCCAGGTACCAACTGGACAGTCCGAAGTGGCTAGGGGGTTTTCGAGGGCGCTGAATTCAAATCTGGCATTAGTTTTTAGGTAACTATGGGCTAATACTGACTTCTGGGATCACTTTTACCATCGGACGGTCCAGGCCTGGCTGGTTACCAGGTTGGACTCCCAGAAGTGTCAGGTAACCTCAAAAACAACGTATATAAGGGTTTTCGAGGTCGCTGAGCTCGATTTTGACGTTAGTTTTGCTCTAGCTGCTGTTCTGACTTCAGTAACGAAACATAAAAATGATTTTTTATTTGTTAAAATTTTAACAAAAAAAAATCACCCACCCCAGGACGGCTCAGAGGTCCGACTGGGAACTTCTATATATGTATCGATAGCCCACAGTCAGGACATGTCACATGCACAATATGGGTTGCCTAGAGTTTTCCTTTAGCAAATAGCAGCCGAAATTCGAACTTCGGTCATGAACGTTTTTGAGGTCACTTTTGGGTACCCTCACTTAAAGGTCTGCCCTGAACGCATGGAGAGGGCCTAGGGGCTCAAACTCACAGGCTGTAATGTCGAGATGTGTGGCTATCACCATGCAAAAAATTGGGTCTCTGCGACTTTCCTGTGACTCAGGGTGGGGTGATTTTTTTTTTGTTAAAATTTCGGGTGATTTTTTTTTTGTTAAGCTTGCTATATAGAGTTGTCTGCTGTGTTGGCTTTTTTCTTTCTGGCCTTATTAGCTGATTATCATCAGCGGGCATTTTTCGTTCCCCCCAGTGACAGTGAGTTTTTGTTTCCTTATACTTGCTTAGCAGTTGTTTTTTTTAGAAGTGATATACACTACACTTACTTTATCCTTCCGGATTAGTTTGGTGGGTTGACTCGCTTGGTTTTTTGGAAAAAGTATTAAAAAAGAGAGTAGGAAAAGGAAAAAGAAAACGGATGAAGCGTGTCCGGCCGGGCCTGTCCGATGTGGCAGAACTGTTTCGCATCCCTATTCCTTGATCACCCTCTGCCCCGGTCTACGTATATATACGTATACATTTGTTGTGGCGTATATATAGGGCAGAGTACGTTGTTCCTTGTCTTGGGTGCCGTGACGGGACGGCCGAGTGGCTGAGGCGCGTTTGACTGAGGATCTGAGAGTCCGTGGTTCGAATCCCTGCTCCCTGCCACAAGGTTTGGCTTTTACCAGTTATGTTGAGCAAGGGACTATGTATATAATGTATGTCATGTAATAATTGGGTAAACTTAACCAGTGCGGTGAGCTGTGCAAAAGAGCCATCTCTCCCTTCCACGGATGCAGTCATCAGTTGAGGTGACACTCCTGGCTCTACGGCTGAGAATCCGGGGATGAGCACCGGCCGACATCCTATGTCCTGTGGCAGGACGGAGATATATATATATATATATATATATATATATATATATATATATATATATATATATATATATATATATATATATATATTTCATGTGCTAAAGTTAAGGCCCATTGCCTATATATAGCACATATGTTAGAGATTTTCGAAGAGATCAAAAGACTTATCAAAGCACAGGTTTTGTGTCAATTCTGTTATTATTAAGTATAGTGCTTAATTTAGTTTAATTAAGTATAGTGTATAGTATAGTATTGTCAAGTTATTTCAGTAGTTTTGACTTTGAGGCAGTAACGCTAAACGCGAATCGGATGTCTGTTTTTCTTGTCATCATTGCGTTGGTTCAGAACTGTAAACCAAACCGATGCTAAATGAATTATATATATATTAGGGATGCACCGGGGCCTGGCCCCGGCCCCGGCCCCGGCACCGGGGCCAGGCTCCGGCCCCGGCCCCGGTAGTCAGGCCCCGGCCCCGGCCCCGGTGGTCAGGCCCCGGTACTGACCGGGGCCAAAAATTTGCAAAATTTTGTGAATTTTTGACATTTTTTGACCAAAATTTTGAATTTTCGAAAGTCAAAAAGTGTTAAAATCGTTTGTTTTTGCGCCGATATTAATGAAAACAAGGATAGTAACGTTTGCATATCAAAAATTATTGCAAAATTTAGATTTTCCAGAAAATTTTTGAAAATTTTCGATTTGGACCCCCAATTTCCAGGCCCCGGTCCCGGCCCCGGCCCCGGTACCGGGGCCAAGGTGGCCCCGGCCCCGGTACCGGGGCCAAGGTGGCCCCGGCACCGGGGCCAAGGTGGCCCCGGCCCCGGCCCCGGCCGGGGCCACGATGAGGTCCCGGCCCCGGCCCCGGCCCCGGTAGTGGCGGCCCCGGATATATATATATGTAGTTTGTTTATGTTGAAAAAGTTGCATTTATTTACATGGTTTATCCTAGGCTGAGGTTTAGTCACAGATGTGTTTATACACGTTACATACCTCGAATGAGTATTTGTATTGTATACATATATACGTATGTATGTATAGATAATAGGCAAAATGGATTATTTTCACAAGTTTGATTGATTGTATTTAGCAAGTTTTAGATATATATTAGATATATATATATAAGCTTTAGGGTTTGACTTGGCCTGGGGTTTCTCTTGGCGAAAAAGATTGGGTTGGGTAGATAAAAGTAGGAGGGCAGGAGAGGAACCTAAAGTGGTGTAAAATAAAAAATGTAAATATAACCACCAAAAATACAGTAAAAATATATTGCCTATTTTCTACATCTATATGTATATACACGGCTATAATGTGCTCAAAAATTCCATTTTATCGCCTCGCCCGCCACAAAATAGGTTATTTTAGATTGGATTTTAGCGCAGAAAAAGTGTCAACTTAGAATGCGTCAAAGGCTACATTTCATTTTATAGAATATTTAAAGCAAATGCAGGTGGTTGGTAGTATACCGATACCTACATACATAGCTGAAGTTAGAATAGCCTGGTCCCCCACCTAATTGTAGTCTCAAATTTCAGCTAGAGACAAGAAATGCATACGTATATATATATCTTTAAGGTGCATACGTTTGTACGTATATATATATGCAAAATTTTGCTGTTAGGAATGGGAGATTTTTCTCTACAATCGTGTAATTTGCAATTGAAGACAATCTGGCCGGACTGCGAATTTATTGCACTTAAGTAAGTGCTATACTCTGTTGCTTTCTTCTGTTGCTGTGCTGCTCTAGTGCTGCAGTTCCTGTGCTGTCCAACAACCAACCTGCTGTCTCCAATTTCCTTCCTATAACTTCAGTGTCAAAAATTTCTATTTCAAATTTTGGTTTTCTATTGTTTCTACACATTGTTCCGCACCGCGCCCATTGGCTCTCTCCTGTTTCGGACTAAGGCTTTGCCTTAGTGACTGCAGGCAGGCGTTTTTCATTATTTCTTTACATATTGTTCCGGGTTAGATTTTATGCGGTTGGAAGTTGGCTGTGGGCTCCACATTTTCACTTCTCCCCAGTGGATGGGACTCACCCAAACTGGGTGGCTCAAGTAGGGGTGGGGGAGGGTGCTTGCTGGTTCTTCCGAAGTTTTGATTATATATATATATATATATATATATATATATATATATATATATATATATATATATATAATTATATATAATGTTTGTAAGAAACTGGTGAATTGTGCAGTTTTTTTAATTATGGAGGAGGTGGTTCAAAATTGATGGAGGGCACCTCGAATGGGGGGACTCGATTGGGTATTATCCTGCACAAAATCGGATATGTATCTATCAGGTGTTATTTAGTGATTAATTTATATATTGTATATATACATACATATATATATATATATATATATATATATATATATATATATATATATATATATATAGTGGGCTATGGATCACTCACTCGAGCCAAATCTCTCTCTGCTCTCCCTAAGTTCCGTTCCTCCCTCTCCTTAGAGGCTGTCCGTCCATTAAAGATGTTTACTTCTTTGGTTGGTTGGTCGTCAAGCCTTTTTTTTAGGGATTTCCACAATTAAATGGTTGGTGTCCTCCGCAGAATTGACCTGTCACTCTTTCTGTTTTTCCTTTCCATATCCTCTTATATAATCTTTCTGGTTTCTCTTTCTCCATTGGTGAGAGTCTCATTTCTTTGAGCGTCTGGTTAAGTTGTTTTAAGTGGTTGCTTGGTTGTATTCGTAACAAGGGCGGAAGACGTCATAAATAGGTTAGTAGGTTATTATGTTCTGTTCAGACACTGTTGTTATAATGTAGTAAAAAATTGACAGTGAGGAAACGGAAATGAAAGTGCATAAATTAGTGCATAAATAAAACTTTTGCTGATATTCTTGAAAACACCGAATCCTTCTGTCCTTGTGCCTGCTTGTTTTTGTTAGTTCAAGCTATAAATAAATAAATAAATATATATATATAGTTTCTGTGCTTTGTATTATTAACTGCGTTTATTCTACTGGAGTGAGAGAACCTCCCCTCCCAATTAACGACCTTCCCCTAAATTCGCCCTTCCCCAATCCCCCCCTCCAAACGGGTGCCCAAGTTTTACCCGGACAGAATCGCTCAGAAGGAAAAATTTCAAAAAATTTTCAGGCTTCGCCGTAAAATACTTTAGCGGATTTTGCGTTTTTAGCACTAAAGCTACAGATTTTTGCACTAACAAATATTGCGTACCTAATTTTTTAGCAAATTTTTAGAAAATTGTTCCAAAACTTTAAGCGCTCCCCGGAAAGTCTCGCCCTCCGAGGGGCCCCCCAATAGCCTCCTCAATAAGAATTCCCTCCTTGAAATCTGCTCAAATTGGATCATCATGATATCACGTGATTTTGACCTGTTCCCCAGATACTCAGCTCAGCTGGTCCAGATTTTCAAATCAAAAGATGAAGTCTGTCCATCCTATGTCGTTTGCATTTTTCTAGCCATTTTAGCATTATCAGAATTTGTAATCTAAACTCTGAATTATTCCGTAACGTGAGAAAATACATATATCTTCTGTTTAATAGAAATCTTTTATCATAACACTGTTACCTATCTACCGCCGCCCCCTTCTTAAAACTAATCTTCAAGACCGCTCCATATTATCTTCGCTCTGGAACTACCTTTCTGTTTTCCCATTCTTTGGTTTCTGTTTGTATAGCACTGTGAAATATTACAAAATTGTTTCTTACAAACTCTGTCTGGCGCGTGTAAATGATTTTTCTGCGAAGCGAATACTGCGAAGCTAATGTGGAAGCACTGGCGGATCCAGGATTTTGTGACGGGAGTGGCGTTAAAATTGTTTGCACTGGAGGAGGGGGGAACTTTAATTCTTTTCATTTTAAAGAAACAAGAAAAACCTTTAAACTACTACACTTTTTTAGGCAAAAATAGTAATTTTCTCCAAAAATATCGGATGCACTACAAGCCTTTTCTTCATAAACGCAATAAATTTGCAATTAAAAAGTACAAAATTCGCGCTGATGGCGCGAAATCGTTTGGTTTTTTGCCCTTTTTTTAATTTTTCTCTTTATTTTTCTTAGCCTCGAATCGCGACGGGGGAGGCTTCCCTCCTGGATCCGCCCCTGTGTGAAAGTGAGTGTGACAATGTGTAGCCAATATATATACAGATCAGAAATGTAATGTACATATATATATATATGTATATTATATATATATAAGTGTATATATATATATGTCACATGCCCTGAAAGCTTATTGAAGTTCAAATATAGAGGGGGCAATGGAAGTGGTTTTGCCCAGCTTTGCTGCTAATTTTAAACATTTCTCAATGGATTTAATTAGTGCAAAGCAACTGTATTAGGGTTTCTGTTGTCGTATATAATATACTGTGGGTTAAATCTATCTGGTGGATCAACCATCTTTACCTTCAGCTTCCCCTCTGTAGCACGTTGTAGCTAGGTTTCAAAAACGGTCCACGACGAGCTAATAAGTCACTGTTTTTTGACACATTTTCACTAACAGTTTCATATATCTCCAAGTAGACATCTTTTTTTAAGAAAAAATCGCGTTTTGGTTCATTTTTTTGGAGTTGTGAAGGACTCGGAACTTCCATAAATAGCTTTACTCCTGCATATCAGCTCAAGTTAGTGATTTGATCTGGAAAAGAGGCAGACAGTCAGACTCACCTCATTCGTTGCAAAATGTCGCCTTGATTTGGACTGACCTGGGATTTTAGGTTTGAGACTTTTGGAAAAAAAAACTGCTCAGACTTTTGTTCTTGTAACTTTTGTTGTTTTCCATGTTATCCTGAGCTTCTATATTTAGGTTATGTAGGTACTTATGTCTTGTCTTATTTTTCGCACCTGCCCTTAGGACTTTTTGGCTTAGTTTACTGCTCAAATATAAATTATGGTTGATTCCTGAAGTACACACACAGCTCAAATATTTTTAGCTATTTTAGCCATGTCATTATTTATATATATATGTAGACGAATTTGTTTTTGGTTTGTCGCTTTTTTACAAAAAGTCAACCCTTTAATGAACTAAAAAGGGTGACCTAAAGTGCTCCCGGAAGTGCGGGCATTCCAATTACGTAGTTTCCGAATTCTGAGAATGACGAATCCCGGAATTCTTAAAAATGGTATATATATGGGGGGATCAAGGGAAACGTAAAAATTTTTCGTCTCCGATTTCGCTCCATAGTTGATCACAGGCTAATTCGACCATGCTGATTTCGAAACTGAAATCTAAATTTCCGGGAAATTTATGGATTTTGAGAGATATTCGACCCGGAAATCCGGATTTTGAAAAAATTTTCCGGTGAACATGATACTCAAATGAAAGAGCTCAGCAACGAGCTCAGCCGAGCTGAGCAACTTTTCTTCTGTGGCATTTTCTGGAAATGTGTCTGGCGAAAGTAACGGCCGAAAAACTGAAAATCCGGAAATTTACGAAAGCCCGGATTTTTGACCAAAAACGTTTTGTCCCGGATTTTTGACCAAAAACGTTTTGTCCCGGATTTTGCTTAAAAGTGGGCCAAAGACTAATTCGATGGCGCTGATTTCGAAACGGATATAGAAATTTCTGGAAAATTTATGGATTTTGAGATATTCGACCTGGAAAATTGCGGATTTTGAAAAAAATTTCCCGAAAGTAGTCAATATGGTACTCAATGAAAAAGTTCATCGAGCTGAGCAACTTTCCTTCTTGCGGCATGTTCCGGAAATGCGTCTAGCCCAAGTTACGCCTAAAAACTGAAAATCCGGGAAATCATGGAAACCCGGATTTGGGGCCCAAATCTTTTTTGTCCGATTTTGCTCAAAAGTTGGCAGGAGGTTAATTCGACACGCTGCTTTTGAGACTGAAATCGAAATTTCCGGAAAATCCGCGGATCTCGAGATATTCAACACCGAAAATTGCGTTATCTCGTTTCCAAAGGGAAAAAATGCAGTGGCAAACCTGTTCTTGCAAATAAGCTTGCGTTATTGTTAACATGGTTTGGCTGCTGGTACATCGTGCGGCAAAGATACTGCTACTTTTTACTTTTACTTTTATACTTTTACTTAGATTAATATCAAAGACAAGTTGGCACCGGTTGCATGTGCATCGAGACAAGTCTAGGGTGGTCCAGGGGTTCGTATCACTATTTCATGAGAAACCATAAAAATCAAAATTTTGACAATTTATAAAATAAGATTAGGGAAATATTAATACTTTTGAGATAATTCCTCACCCCACATTACATCAATTTTGTATGTACGTATCATTTTCCGCCACTGTATTCACTTATCAGAGGACTAACCAATCTCTCTTCTTTGGGATTGGAAGAACGTAACCCCTTTTCGGTCTTATTGTCTGATGTTCTTGTCTGATTTTTATTGGGATAATATCTCCCTTGAGTGGGGGCGAGATGTTCTTTTTTGTGGGAATTGTTAATTGAACACACATTTTGAACAAATTCAAAGTTACGAGTTACGTGCGTACAAGGGTAGAAAATATTGGTCATACCGCGTCCTTTGTTTGCTTCGCTGTTTTTTAGGTTACAAAATAACCAGAAGAGTACGATATATACCTCTTTCCATTTATATACGTGCGATGACGTACTGTTTATGCTACATAAGTAAGTATAATTTAGGGCTAAAGTTAGCATAGAGTTAACCTATAGCTACAGTAAATGAGCTTTAAGCTTACATGCTTATACGTACGTAGATATGTATGGCTTTAGCTAACAAATCCAGACCAGAGGCTCTTAAGTAGAAATCCCTGGTCGTGAGTATATTTAGGCGCTATATATATATATATATATATATATACGTGTCAGTATGTGTCAGTGAGCGTCTGCCTGTGTCAGTGTGTGTGTGTGTTTTTTCTGACACATTGTTGTCTACGCTGACGTCCTTCTGTCTGTTCTGTTTTTTGAGTCCTAGCCAGCCCTGTGCCATCCAAACAGGGACATGAAGGCAGGAAGGAAGGAAGGGTGCGTGGGAAAGTGGGTGCCCGCCCGATCCCTCCAGGCTCCGGGTTGTCTGGTGAGATAATACCTACCTGTAACTGTTTGCCGCTGAGCATTACAGTAATTTGTACATATGTAATTGGCCACCCTGCTCTGTTGGTGGATAGGGTTTTGTGGTGAAATTTTGAAACTGACTCACAAAATATGCTCCGTCGGCCTCGGCGTTGCCATAGCTGGCGGCTTGCCCGGGGAGCAGCACACAGCACAAGTTCTCAATGCAAAAACTACGGTTGTAAGTAACAGCCTTTGCACCAAAGTGAATAATAGAGCTCTAAGTGTGCTGTTCAATGATATAGCCTAATACGGCGATTAAGTTCGCGCTGTCCTCCCGGTCCGTCTTTAGAATCAGCATGTCAGTGTCAGCGTCATTTTCCAGGACCCGCAAGAAGGCTGATTGGGCAGATAGGGCCTTTCTAGCGTTCACTCGCTTGCCCTTGCGGAACAGTTTTGTAGGCTTGGATTTTCTGCTTGTGAACAATTGTAGCTTTACTTATTATATCCGTCATGCCAGACTGATTGATAAGATCATTTTTGACTTTGAGTCTTTGAGATTGAGGTTCCAGGGTTCGACTTGATCGACTTGATCCTGTTGTAACGGATCTGGTGGTTTTTCTGGATTTAATGTCTCCGTTCTTCCTCTGGATTGTTTAGGGAAGGAATTTCACTTCTTCATGAGCGATTTTAGTTGGGTTTAAGGTTAAGCTTATGCTTAAGTTAGATTTCATGGGGGCTGAAGTTTGTGTTTCCTTTCCAGTGGAGCTGGCTCGGCTCGGCTAAAGTAAAACTTTCCGGTCTGACAGACTTGTTTGTTTGTTTGTTTGTTTGTTTGTTTGTTTGTTTGTTTGTTTGTTTGTTTGTTTGTTTGTTTGTTTGTGTTTGTTTGTTTGTTTGTTTGTTTGTTTGTTTGTTTGTTTATTTGTTTGTTTGTTTGTTTGTTTGTTTTGTTTGTGAGTACATACGATTCAATCTACACAACTTATGTTTTATAGCCTTGGAGGATCTCTTGAACTTTATGACCACAAAGACTCAACACGGTCTCCTTTGAACTTAGTTACTGATTGCTACGATAAACATTATTAATTGATATCTATATCATTCGAAAGCTCTTAACATGCTCTAACCGACGATGTGAAACATTTGGTCGTATGTTATCTCATTAACAAGTTAAGCTTAAAAAGGAGATGAAAATTTGTAAATTCTCAAATTTTTCAAACATTTTTTAACTTAATTTTTCCGTAATGCAAGATGAAAACAAACTACTTATACCGTTGAATAGAGCACGCTTAGAGCTTTCGAATGATATAAATATTAACGAATAATGTTCATCGTAGCAATCACTAACTAACTTTAAAGTGGACCATGTTGACACCTTGTGGTCATAAAGTTCAAGAGGTCCGCCTTGGACACCTGATATATATATATATACTTTTTGATATCCGGATATCCGTCTATTTTTCGTGAACGGATTTCTGGCTATTCAAAACTTAAGTTCAAGAAAAGTTTGATTTCATAGGTAAAATTCCAATTTTCTGACATGTTCTGCGAAATGTCATTAAATTGCAGTCCTCAAGCAGGAACTACCTACTACAGTATATTATATTTGTATATACGTACTTATTTTATATATATTTTCAGAAAATTGCTTTAAAGGTTTTGTAAAATGTTTGCTAATTTTTTATGACTTTGTTTTTGTTTTAAGATGTAAACGAAACGGACATCCGGATATCACTAATGTTTTGCATCTGTATATGTATATTTGTTATTAGTATATAGTTTGATTTGATTCCTTCCTGATCACCGTAAGTTGAGTATTAGATCTATTCTTTCACGCAGCTTTAACTTAACAACTATATATATATATACACCTATGTGTGTCATAAAAAACCATATTACTACTGTTTTGTAGTAGACATTTAGAACTGCACCCTGGAGGTGATTCGGATCGGGTTGGTACTATCTTTGATTTGTGGTATATACTTAGTTTGTATAGGATATATATATATATATATATAATATGTATTATGTATTATATATTATATATATAATGTAAGTATTATGTATATACCTAAGGTCGGGGTATATGGGTTCTGTCAGTTGGTTTGGTCGTTCGTGGTTTTATATGGCTTAATTGTCCTTAAACTGGTGCTCTTCCGTTTCTCTCTCTCTCTCTCTCTCTCTCTCTCTCTCTCTCTCTCTCTCTCTCTCTCTCTCTCTCTTTCCCTCTTCCTCCCTTCCACCAGACCATTTATGATGGCTAAAGAGATAAAGCCAAAGCAGAAGAGTTTCTCTCTCTCTCTCTCTCCGGTTCTCCTCCTTCCTTCCCTGGCATGTCACTTTATAGGTTGGTTCTCGTGCTGGTCTGGGCTCGATGGTAGCCTGGGATCTTTATCTTGTACTACTAGAATAGAATTCCTTGGCCTTCTGGCTCCTCTCAGGCTTTGCCTGATTTTTGAACCTGAAACCTAAATAGGATATATATCTCTTTATCTCTTTCTCTAAGGCTCGATGATCACCCTGTATAGTCTCCTTCACACACACACACACACACACACACACACACACACACACACACACACACACACACACACACACACACACACACACACACACACACACAGACACACACACACACACACAGACACACACACACAGACACACACACACAGACACACACACACACAGACACACACACACACAGACACACACACACACACACACACATATATATATATATATATATATACGAAATGACAAAAACTAAACACAATTTCTTGGCTGACAAGACCCTAAAGCTTTATATTAAGATTCATAGGTCCCAATGGGCTAGAGTCCAGACACATGGGGGAAAGGGGGGTGGGAGGGGGAGTGGCTGTCATTTGTAGGAGCCAGGTTGTGGGATTCCGAACCTTCTGATTCCTTCCCAGTTAATGGCAATGTTTTGCTCTTAGATAAATAGAATAGATTAAATTTAGAGATCTCCTCCCAACCGTCTCTCTGTTCCATGTTTGAACAATTCTGACCACTTTGGATGACTTTAGTATTGGTTAGACTCTTGGTAGCCTTCTTTAGTAGATGACATTTGTTTTGTTGTGCTTAATTTTAAGGAAGTTTAACTAAAAACCTAACAGTTATATATATATGTGTATGTATATATGTATATAATATCGACGGGTCTTTCCCATTATCCCCCCCCATAGCTTCGTAGAAGTACTGAAGATGCTCAATTTGACGGATTGAGTTGAAATTTGGTAGGGGTAGGTTTTCGGACCTGCTGATTTCAAAAATGCAAAAATTTTAAAATTTAGAAAATTTTTAAAAATTTTAAAATTTTAGTTTGGTAAGGGGGGACCAAGAGGAACCGAAAAATTTTTTGTCTTCGATTTTGCTGAAAAGATGGATATAGGGGTTTTCGGGGTCGTAGAACACGAATCTGAAATCCGTTTTTCGATTCAGTTTTTCGTTAGCTTAATATTAGCTGAAGTTTTAAGCTTACGATGTAAGCTTATCCTGAGCTAACGAAAAGCTGCATCGAAAAACCGATTTCAGATTCGTGATCAGCACCCCAGAAAACCCCTGTACGAAAGTTTTCAGCAAAATTTTTGTTCAAAAAATTTTTCGGTTCCCCTTGGTCCCCCCTTACCAAAATAAAATTTTTAAATTTTTAAAAAATATTTAAAATTTTAAAATTTTTGCATTTTTGAAATCAGCAGGTCCGAAAACCTACCTACACCAAATTTCAACTCAATCAGTCAAATTGTGCTTCTTCGGTACTTCATCAGAGCTATGGGGGGGGGGGATAATGGGAAAGACCCATATCGACTATATACAACATCTAGGTAAGGACATGAAAAAATGTATATTTTTAGTTATATTTTCTTTCAGTGCTACTAAATGTAAGCAATAGGCATGTCAATATTTATATAATGTATAATTTATATAATATATATAATATATATAATATATTGTATAATTTATATAATATATAACTGTGCATATATTATCTCTCTAGGCATATATAATGTATACATATATATATATATATATATATATACATATTTTTATGTGTAGGACTGTCGTGTGCGTATGCATGGATTTTATTTGACTTTTTAGAAGTATAGAAAGCCAGGAAGAGAAGACAAAGAGACAGATAGAGAGAGAGTGTTTCTTGTGCTAAATTTAGAGTGAGTGAGTACATATTCAATTTCGCTCCTGCAGGCAGGTCTCTTGATCTATTTAATGCACAAATACACACACACACACCACACACCTCTTTCTCCTCACAAACTCATTCATTCCTTTACTCATGATGGCTACTGCAGTCTTAGTCCGGGATAGTGTACAGCAATAAAGATTAGATTTACAAGATAACGTATATATAGTACACCTACGTACGTATACAGTATATAGTTAATAAATAGGTATATATATGTGTGTGTATTGAAATGGTTGATTTGAAGACTTAAAATTGTGACTTTGTTGATAGGCTGGTGGATTTTAGTCTGCATTCATTTATGATTAATATGAAACTATTAATTGCTATAGTATATTTATGTGGGCGTGATATTGTGAAACCAGGGTTGGATTCGTGAAATTCGTGAAAAATTTCGTGTGGAAAACTGGTGATAAAACCTGATTATATATGTCATAGTTTTCACATATTCTGGATTGAGATCGAAAGAATTTGAACTTTGTAGTGATATATATATATATATATATATATATATATATGATATAGTTGATTGTGCAAGTTCAACACGTTTCCAAAGAAGGATAAAGTCCTGAAAGGGAGGGTGGGTAGAAGGGATCTTTTTAAGACCCCCTCCCATAGGCCTGATTTTGCAAGACTTGATCAACTGAACTAATATATATTTGGTACGGGTGATATGTTTTCAGTTTTCGACCACGCTGTATATATATACTCAATATCGCAAAAAATTTTGATTTCGCGAAATTCGATTTTTTATACCTAAAGGGGAGGGGCCAAGGGAAATATTTGTGTCCGAGTGGTAGTCCGGGTCGAGTCCCGTAGTGGTATTATCTTTATTTAAATATATACATATACATATATATAAATATATATATATATATATATATATAGGTATATATATATCTTCATATATATCGCTTTAAGCCTGTTTGCGATAATGTACTTTAATGTTAATATAATTAACATAATATATACTTCGATAGATATGTTTAAAGTATAAATGGATTAAGTGAGAAACTGGATTTGCTTTGCTTGTTTTTTTAATTTTCAATTTAATTTGTTTAGCTATATTGACCAGTTCTAAACTATTTACTTTACGGGTTTATGACGATATCGTTAAAAACCTGGTTACGTATGTTCTTTTTTACTTTTATGCAAACGGTCTATATATATTTATTGATGCATCATCGAGCATGCCTAACTTCTGGAGGCGTGAAAAATGGAGTAGGTAGTTGAATGAAAGTGCTCTTTTTGGTTACGTAACACTTTTCCAGCTTTTTTTGGCGCCCTGGCTTTTGCTTTATTATATGCGTCACTCTGCTTTCTTGTCTCAGCTGACTTTAGTTAGTCTTTTTTCCAAATACGATCTCTAGACTGATGACGAACCATGTATATAACCAAGTTATAGACTAAATTGAATTACGTAGTCTTTTTCTGGAATGTCACGAACGTAGCTTAATTCACTCTACGGATACGAGCCCCGATTAAACTGATATTAAGTTAGCATTGTGTTAATTGGTCTGAACTTATATGTATATATGTATAAATTCTCAGTTATATATATACTCACGGAAATACGTACTGTCTGAGCATATAATCACTCACACATATGTATATATTTTTTATTAGCCTTTGCTGGTTTGAATCGCGGGGATCCATTATTAGAAATTAGTCTTTCGTTCTTTCATTCTATCTTTCTCCACATATCCTTTTTTCTTCATTCAATTGTCATCTTTCACTTGACATGACGCGCGTTGGAGTTGGGATTGGACTTTGGTGGGGGTGGGGGGGGTTGGGAAAGACCATATGGGATGAAGAAATGAAGGATCTGGATTTAGTTAGTTAGCTACGTCTATGTAGGTACGTAGGATGAAGTTACATTACGTAATTGACGTCAGACTGATCTGTGTGTGCACTAACTTTATGACAGAGGAGAAAGTCTGTTAAGGTCTTCCCAACTTTTAAGCGTCCCTCAACCGGTACGCACTTCTCTGAGATGGTGGGTGGGAGTACAATTATTTTGTATCCGGTGTCTGTTCTTGCTTGCCTGGATAAAGTCATAGCTGGTTCTTTGTTTCCTGCAAAAAAATTAGAGATATATACACATACATGCGATACATACACAGATATATATATATATATATATATATATATATATATATATATATATATATATATATATATATATATATATATAAATATACAATTATACATAATATATATCTTGTATGAAAGTTTGTGAACCGTTAGCTTCTATAGTCCGGTGGTAGAGAATTGTCCAATTTCTGGAGTGCGAAGGGATTAATAATTAGTGATAATTAAGGAGAGCTGGTAACATTAATATGGGTAGTCTGGGCTCACGTGTCATGCACAAATTGTGCGCTTTTTGCGATGTCGAAAAGTTTAGTTTTAAGTCAATTTTTTGTTAAATTTATTTTAGTTTTAACTAGCTTATGAAGTTTTAGGCCATTTTAGCCGGTCTTGCAGTGAGTGCCTTCTCATCGCTAATACCTGTTCATTTTTGCGGTTTTTTAGTTTTTAGTTTTTTTTATTAGCCTGTTTCTCTCTCTTGTCCATTGCCTTCTGCTGGCTCTTTATCCTACTATACAGATCATACAACCTTAATTTCGTAATAAACCTTTATCACTTGTTGTGTGCGGCACGCAAAGTCTTAATCTTTAGGTTAGGTTGTAGCGTCTTCTTCATATTTTCACCAACTATCTGACGTTTTCCTGTCTTTTTCTTTCCTGCTTCCTCTAGACGATAATGTAAAGTAGGATAAAACGTACTTAAATATGTATATATAGATAGATAGATAGATAGAGTATTTTATGCTACACTTTATTTTGTTTATTTTGCTTTTTTGCAGGAAGCGTTCTTATTCTGTGCTTAAAAAGGATTTGGAGATTTCTGAGTCCTCCGGTGATGAGACGGAAGAGGAGATCAAAGGGAAGCCGACGCCAACATCAAAGCCTGCCGCTGGACCACCCACAGGTGGGGCTCTCTCTGATCAACCACCACAACAACAACAGCCATCTGCAAACAACAAACAGCGACTCCAACAAACAACTCATGCACAGGTAAATTTTGCATTAAAATTTTAAATTTAAATTTTGCATTTTAGGTAAAATTTTTTTGTGAGATATATGATCAATAAAATGTGTGTACGTATGTAATATCCTCCAGTCATTTGTTGGGGTCGAATTTAGAGGCGTGGAGCGTTAGTTAATAAACCCAATTAGCATACCCACTCATGGCCAAAATCCGCAAAGTTTGACCAATTGAGTTGACCTAAAATTAGTAGCTGGTATGTTTTTGATTTCGTGAAAGTAGTTTTTCTCAGTTCGCAAGAGGAGCCCCACTAAAACGAAAACTGCTATTTTAGCTATTTACAGAGGTTTTTCCAGGTGCTAAGAAAGAACCCGAATTTAGAGTCCGTTTTTACGATTCGGCCTTTCATTTGTGCTCAGAACGTTACAACTTTAGCTTAGATGGGCAATTGAAAAATTTAATCGAGGAGTAAACTTGAGAGTTGTAATCTGCCGCCCTCCCCCGCGAAAACCCCTGAATATATACAACTTTTCAGCAAAATCGGCGGCAAAAAACTTTCGGTTTCCCTTGGTCTCCGCTCCCGAACAAAATGTAATAACGCAAAATTGAAAAAAGCTTGTGGGATATTCGGACTCTGCGTGGTCGAAAGCAGCCATGCTCAGACCAAGTTTTGGCTTATTTGGTCAAATTTTGTGGATTCTGGTACTGAGAGAGGGATTTTGGCAAAAAGATCCTGTGTATAAATTGCTCAGGTTCTTCTGCACCCCCCCCCCCCCCCCCCCCCCGTCTGATTTTGAGTTTGCGTATGTCATAATATATATATATATATATATATATATATATATATATATATATATATATATATATATATATATATATATTAGGGAGCGCGTTAGCGCTCCCCCTAGAATAGGGAAAATTTGACGCAATGTGTATAATCTGGACATTGTTTGGCTGTGGCCAGCGGAGGAGTGGACCGATCGGGCTCAAACTGGGTGTGTGAAGAGCCTGTGGGCAGGGGTACATGCTGTGAAAATTTCAGCCGGATCGGCCGGGTAGATCTTGAGATATGAAAATTGGCCCCCCGCGCAGGTCGCGTTTCTCTCCATTTTTTCCACCAGGTGTGCGGGTCGGAAGACCCTTCAGAGCCGTACTATTTTAGGTTTTTTGTACAAAAGTTCCGCAATTCCGGGGAAATTACTTTCCGCGGTTCCCGGACACCCCCAGATGGCCCCACCCCCCCGGTGGGGGACCCCCAAGTGACCCCCCCCGAAAAAAAAAACTAAGTCCGAAAATATTCTAGCCACGAAATAGATCGCAGCGAGCGAAGCCGGGCTCTCATATGGCTCGTGTGGCATGGCCCAAGGGTGAAGGGCTCCGGGAAGTGAGATGGTGCTGCTCGATGGTCT